>JAMLFT010005558.1:0-17377 GCA_026544285.1 Pachyrhizus erosus
CGACGCTCTTCCGATCTTTTTAAAATTTCTAAATCTATTTCATATCTATTAAAATTAACATATTCATATATATATTTATATTTATTCTTTTATTTTTTTCAATATACTTAAAACTATTTTTCTTAAAATCATTAATCTCAAATAATTATACTCTCATCAATCTCAATTTTATTTATTTTATTTCCTAGATTTCAATCATTCTTCTAAATTTAAATTCTAAATTTCAACTAAACTAAAATATCTCAAAATAAATTTGAAATTTCTATCTCAGGGTTATATATATATTTATTTATTTATTTAAAACAGGATGATACAAAATGCCTTGATTAAGAAATCATTACACGTGTCTACAATGATGACAAAGGAGATGGAACAAACTGAAGAGTTTAGAGACTTAAACTTAGCTTTGGAATTGAGACTGAAAAACTTGTATTTGGGAATGTTGAAGATTACTAGTGAATTTATGGAACAAGTCTAGATCATGAAATAAAGAGATCAATTTTTGCAAGATAAGTTGGACCGAGAGATGAAGGCAATGAAACATAGTTTTTAGTCATGATTCTAATGGAGTGATCAAATTCAATGGATGTATCTATATACCTCAAGATGATGAAATGAAGAGATTGATATTGGAGGAAGAACATAAAAGTAGACTTACTCTTTACCCTAGCTCAACCAAGATGTATCAAGATTTGAAGAGGAATTTTTGGTGGTAAGGATTGAAGAAAGATGTAATGAATTATGTGGCAACATATTTTGCATGTTAGAAAGCAAAGGTAGAACATCAAAATTCATCTAAGAAATTATAACACTTAAGTATTTTAGAATGAAAATGAAACAATATTTTGATGGATTCTATAATGGGTTTACCTAGGATCATGTTTGGTCACAATGCTATATGGTAATAGTGAATAGATTAACAAAATATACTCACTTTTTGCCTATAAACATTTGATACTTGTTAGAGAAGTTGGTTTAAATTTACATCAAGGAAATCATTAGATTGTATGGTGTACCTTCTAGTGTTGCTTTTGATAAAGACCCACGTTTTACCTCTAGATATTGGGAAGTCTACAATAAGCTTTAGGAAATAGGTTAAAGTTTAGTTCAACTTATCACCTGGACAAATTGAGAAAATGATATAGTCACTAGAAGACCTTTCGAGAGAATGTGTGCTAGAACAAAAAGAAAATTGGAATGAATTCTTACTATTGGTAAAATTCACTTACAATAATAGTTTCTACTTTAGTATAGGTATGGTACCTACGGAGTACTTTATGGAAGAAAATGTAGAACATCACTCTATTGGTTTGAAATAGGTGACTCGTTAATTTTAAGACCTAAAAT
The DNA here is from genome assembly GCA_026544285.1 of Pachyrhizus erosus. Lineage (NCBI taxonomy): Eukaryota > Viridiplantae > Streptophyta > Magnoliopsida > Fabales > Fabaceae > Pachyrhizus > Pachyrhizus erosus. Next base: position 1,348 of record JAMLFT010005558.1, read on the forward strand.
GCTATGACAAACCACAAAAAGAGCGAACATTATTAGGGAAAAGATGAAAGTGGCTCAAGATCGATAGAAAATTACTATAATAAAAAGAGAACCGCTAAAATTTCAAGTAGGAGAACACATTTTTGAAAGTGATACCCATAACTAGCGTAGGCAGAGCCCTAAAGCCTCAAAAGCTCACTTCAAAATGCATTAGTCCTTACCAAATTCTAAAAAGAATTGGTAGCTACTTACAAAATAGCTTTATCTGCAAGTCTGTCAAATTTGCATAATGTATTTCATATATCTCAACTTAGAGAATACAACCTTAATGTTTCTTGTGTGATTGAGCCTAATCATGTACAAGTGAGAGATAATCTTACTTATGATATAACATTTGTGAGGATCGATGATTGATGGATAAAGCAATTGAGGGGTAAGAGTATCAAGTTAGTCAATGTGATGTGGAACTCGACCGACGACAAAGATGCAACTTGGGAACTAGAAAACAAGATGAAGGATTCATACTTTTATCTATTTCAAAGTATAAATTTTGAGGACAAAAGGATGGTAGAGTTGTGACATTCTCAAAAACTCAAAATAGGAATTTTTACTAATTAAAAATAACTAGTGAAATAATACTTAACTTAGTAATTATAGTAAGTAATTAACTACATAAAACAAAAATAAACATGTGACAAAAAAAAATGAAGTTAGCTCAGTAAATTATTATATTAATAAATAAAATCAAATTAGAAAAAAATTGATATTAGCGAATTAATTAAAATTAGACTACTAATGTTAGGCTCAGTCAACTCATTAACGAAAAAACAATAATTAGAGTTATCTATAAGAAATTTAAGCAAATTATTTAGACTAACATTTCATTTAATCTAAGTGGAATAAAAATTTAATATAGTAGCATAGAAGCTACATGAAGCCTAATTAAATTTTTTTTTAGCATAATTACTTAATTAAGGGTAGTTTAGTGGTGGTCAAAGCTAGACACACCTTAAACAAAGTCAACTAACCTCAAGGGCTACCCTTATAAATAAGGAACTTAAGTACCCTCTTTCAACACACATTAATGTCACCACTTCCAATAGCCACTACTTCTCATTTTACTTTTAATCTTCTCCCCTTTCCTATGTCCCTTACACCCTCTCCTACACTCCTAAACCTCCATTGTTGTTGGACGAAGGCTTCTAGAACTCCAAGGGAAGCTTTTCCTTCACCATTTTCACTACACATTTCTTTGTTACAAGGGCTAATGTAAGAAGTTTTTCTTCTCATCTCTTATCATTTTTCTCACTTCTTAATGAGGGAAAAAATGCTCTTATGAACTATTCTTTGTGTGGGTTGTGCTATATGGTTTAAAAAGTGCTCACAAAATGAATTTCGTGCATGTTTTTGGGGTTGTTTTATGCTTAATGCTACTGCATATTTTTTTAGTTGTTATTTGTGTTTTATGCTTCATATTGATTGGTTATGATTTTAATGCATTAAGTCATGATTTTGAAACTTCAAATGCTTGATAAATGCATGAATTTGCTCCTAAAAGTAGCTCTATTTGTAATCTGAAAAATAGAGGCACTTGGTGTTGAGATTTTGATTATTTTGCTTGGTCTAGTTGAGAATGAAAATGGTTTAGTATTAAATGCCCATTGTAGTGATGATTTGAAGTAAAAACTAACACTAATCATTGGATATATATGTGATATAAAACTTAACCAAAGAAAAAAAATCTTATGCTCTTTATTTTGATGTTAAAAATAAACTAATGGACTAGAAATGGGGCTAACTGTTTGGGACTTAAAATTAGTTAGAAACGACTTTAAAATGGTAAAAATGAGTATTAATATGTATGAATGAGGTTTGGGTAGAGTTTGGTAATGTTTGGACTATGTATTTAGAAGTTATAATGATATTTTTGAAGCTTGGAAACTAATGATGGGATTACATCCTGATAGTGGCTATTTGATTTATTTGACTATGTATTGATCTTAGTTTGTTGATAAAATTGGTATATTAATGTTAGAATTGATGATAATATATTACACTATGATGTAGGGCCTTAAAAATATTGATTGGATGTGTAAAGTGATGCATTTGACTATTTTGTTTGAGTGCAAAACTGGTGACAGGATTTGAATAAATGAGTTAGATTCCATAAATCTTATATGTTATAAACTAAGTTAAAATAAATTAATTAAGGATGCTAAATAGGGAATTAATAAGTTAAATTGTGATATTTGAAGCTATTTGACCCCTTTGGTTGTGCAGTATAAACTTGTTTTAGAGAAGGAACTACATGATTCATTTGTGAAGAATTTGTAACGTATTTATGTTAGTTTTATATGATATTGAGTAATGTAAATGCCGGAAAACATTCCAATCAATTCGAACTTAAAATGATGGAGAATAAGCGATGATATGACTTGGTACGATGGAGAATAAGCGATGCTATGACTTCGTGCGATGGAAGAGCGACGTGCTGCGACAACAATTGGATGCACTTAAAAAGACAACTAAATGACGCGGTATAATTAAAATGACAAATGATTTTAGTTCTTGTATGTATTCGGACCTTCCCCTAAAATTTTAACACATTCTAATATCGAATAGACAAGTTATAAACATTTTCTTGTGGTGTATATGCGAAAGGATATTTATGGCGTGAGGTGTTAGGATCCAAATACCGAGGATGTAGAGGGATAGGAAGGGTAGATGTTTTTAGAAGGTAATCAATATGGTGGAAAGATTTGTCGAAAGTATGCGGAGGGGCATTTGAAAATAATTGGTTCAATTCTATGCTAGTATGGAAGGTTGGAATGGGTGATCAATTTAAGTTCTGGGAAAATACGTGGACCGGAGACCAACCTTTGGCTAATAAATATCATAGAGCCTTTTTAAACTCATCAAAAATGATGATATTGTAGCAAAGTTTGGGGTGTGGAAATAGGGAAGATGGAAGTGGACATTGGAGTGGGGCAGGCAGTGGTTCGAATGGGAAAAACAAATGATGGAATGGCTACAAGATGCAGATCTAAGTGAAATACAGATAAAGAAAGACGTGCATGATTCATGGTGGTGATCAAAAGATCCTTCAGGGATTTACTCTACTAAGTTAGCGTATGAAGCAATATAGCAAATGGTTCCAGGTACAACATATGATGACATATGTTCTCAAATATGGCACATAAAGGTCCCTTGAAAGGTAAATATGTTTTTGTGGAGAGTATTTAAAAACAGATTGCCAACTGGAGACAGAGAAACATGCAACACAGTGAAGCAGAAATCTTAAGCCCGTTATGTAGAAAAGTGGAAGATACAGTACTGCATACTCTCTTCTGGGGCCATGAGGTAGATGATATGTGGAAGAAATGCTACGAATGGATTAATGTTAGAACAGTGCTACCAGCATTAGTTCGGATGCATTTCTGGCAATATGAAATTCCTTGGCAGGGTAAAACCGTTATTGTGAGATGGAAGTAAATATGGTGTGCTGCTGCGTGGGTGTTGTGGAATAATAGGAACAATGCTATTTTCAGAGGAAAAAACTTTCTACGAGAGGTGGTGATGTAGGAGATAATATTCTACTCATGGTCCTGATAAGGACATTTGATTCAAAATTTATTTATTCATTCTTTGTTCAATGAAGCTGCAATCTAGGGACGTGTGTGATGGGATAAATTGGTGGCTTTACTGAAGGAAGGACGAATAGGGGGTGAGTGTATCTGCTTTCATACGTGGATGCTGCATGCAGGTGAAATACAGTGTCTCTGAAAAGGATATGCACAACATGCAGAAACATTGAATGCAAGATGAGAAGCTGTTTTTTGGGTGGGGGGACATGTAATTAAATAGGGGACACGAATACTAGGCTGTTAGGAGGGTGTATATGTCTTGGGAAAAATAATGTATATGGGAAGGTAAACATAGTTGAAAGTCTGTTAGGTTTCTAGTGGTGGTTATAAGTTATTTATGGATTCAAGTTCCCATAAATAATCAATGACCACCATTTGATGTAGGTTTGTTCTGTTTATGGACTGACACTAAGTAATTTACATGGGTACTACTGGTACCATTATTAATGAATATATTTTGCTGATAAAAAAAGAAGCTAAGAGTCAAGAATTAACATAAAAAGCTTAGATACTACAAAAACAAATGATACAACACAACATGGACATTGAAAAATGAGTGATTTTAAAAATTGTAAGACAATACTCGAAAACTTTTTATTTTTAATTTGAAAATAATTAACATAGTTCTAGAGAATTCACATTTTAAATATGAACATAAGTCATTATTTATCTAATAAAATACTTCAATATGTATTTGTTGTGTTTTTAATATTGTTTTATTAATATAAGAGTTTGAAAATAAAGCCATTTATTTTTCACATTTAGTTAAGCATAACCAATTTTAAAACAAATATTATAGAGTGATAATATTTTTTTCATATGTAATAAACTCTTGAATTTAAAATTTAATTTTGAAGACTATTTTGCTTTGATGAGGATTTTATCAATACTTCTCCTAAATAAATATTGATGATATTTTCTTAATTCTTTTTTAAAAAAAAAAAACTTTATTTATCATTCCATCGCAATATCCATATATGACTGTAATGAAACTAGTCAACTCCACTTAAAATTCATTTTTATGGATCATATTTATATAACCTAAATATTTCTAAGGTTTTGGTTCAAGAATTAAAACCCAAACCAATCCAAAGAAATCCCCTTTTCTAATGTATTTTTTACTTCATTATTTAAATTTTGATTATATAATTATGTTTCATTTTAAATTCTGATTAGAAAAAAATGACCTGATAATTCAAATAAAGTCATCAAAACAATTTCTAAGTTCATATAGACAAACTTATAAGTATTCTATAAAAACTACATGGCTTTATGTTTCCATTACAATTTAGAACATATAATTACACTATTTATTTTGCAGAAGCTAAAATTGTAAATTTTATCACTTGATCTATGGCAATCATTTTATTTTATTGACATGTTGATTGCTATTTGATATTGTATCTTTTATTTTATTTTGCATGGAAACATTATGTTCATATTTCAACCTTATTTTATAGGATAAATTACTCCTTGAATTTTTTATTTAAATTATTCAATTATTCTTTTTATTTTTAAATTATTCAATTTGGGAATCTAATTTCAAAAAGAATATTTAATGCTACCTCTTTATTCTATTTGATTAATGTGGTTAGTGTCAATTTAGAGGAAAGAATAACATTTAGCATTTTTTTAGTGTTGTAACACCATGAAAATATGTGTCTTTTATTTAATTATTTTGAATAATTTAATTATGCTATTTAAGTGATTTCATGGTAGATTTTAGAATTTATATTTTATATTTAAATTATATGTGATTAGTGATATTTGATTAATTTAATAAATTTTTAGTGATAAAATTTGTTCCTTCAGTAGAAAATTAATTAATTAAGATAGTAAAATATAAAATAATTAATAAGAGATTAATTAAATTAAATTATTAAATAGAAGATATAGATAATTAAAATAGAACTATTGTAATAAGCTACTTGATAAAATTTAAGTGAAACGGTAAAAATTTTATTGATAAAATTGACACAAAAATTGAGGTGAGTCTATACCTAATTTAATTAGACCTATTAAAATAAAATAAAAAATAGAGACATAGAGAAAAGGGGAGGGGGTGCCAAGTTTCAAGGGGTTAAGGGGGGGAATTTTAGGTCTTAAAAGCTTAGGATGAAGAGAGAAACTATCACTCTTAGCCATCTAACTCTTAGACTTTTCCTCTATCTCCAAGAGTCTCTCTTCTCCCTCTCCACTTCTGAAAATCTCTACCTAATTTTTATACCATCCAACCATTGAAATTGACTAAGATCAAAGTATAGTGCTAAAGATGCTAAAGATCCAACAAGTTTTCTATCAACACACATTATCAAGCATTTGGAGCTAAGATTAAAGGGTATGGGGATCCATATTTCAATTTTGATTGTTGATTATTTTCATGATTTTTCTATACTAATGGCTCTGTTTCTTCATGAGTTTTTATGTTGTTTTAGTAAAATTGTTGAGAGATAACGAACAAAGAAATGAATAATAATTGTTGTTAAATTTGATTTTTTTTTAATTTTTGAAAGTTTATTCTTAGTGTGATGATGATATATGTATAAATTTTTTAGGATCTCTAAATTCATTTGTATTTTTTTTTAATTTTATTAAGTTATTTACTATTTTTTAGTTAATTTTCTTTTAAAGATGTCTAATATGCCTAAGACCATGAGAAAATTCTAAAAAATTATTTTTGTGAAATTTAAAAAAAATGAAAGTCTTTTAATGATTTCTAGTGTATGGAGATTCTTTGTTAATTTTGTTATATTTAATTGTGGAGTTTTACTATTTTTAGTTTTGGTATTATCAAATTGCTAGAAATCTTTTCTAGAGATAAATTAAATGCTAGAAAAAAAATTTGGTGAGGATTATGACTTGGAAGTTTTATTTTGAGCATATAGTCTTGTATATCTAATGGTAATTTATTTACAATTTTAGGACCTATTTAGTATTTATTAAAAATATAAATTTGAGCTCTCTATTCTATAGAGAACTAGCATTGAGAAAATGAAAAATAATGATAAAAAAATTCATTGAAACTTAGGAAAAATTATAGGAAAACCTGAGACATGAAGGATGACATCTTGAAAAGATTAGAACAATCGCTCATGAATAAGTATTTTTAATATTTTAGGAAACTTAAAAATAAAGAATAATGAGTAAATTAAATTAATTAGAACATCGTATAAATGGTTAGAAATGAAGTATGAGAAATTTTTACTATAAATAATGTGCTTGATAAGCTATAATGTTTAGTTTCATGACCATTTGATATGTTTTACTATTTTTCATAATTAATGGGTCTAAAATCTCTTTGTATGTGTATATTAAAGACTTATGTGATATGTTAATTGTTGATGATTATGATTTGATTAATGGATTATTGTGATAGTCAAACCGTATTAGGGATATCTTAATTTGAATTATAATGAGGTGATTAAATTATTGACTTTTATATTGACTTTTGAAAAAAAAAAGTTGGGACCTTGGAGACAAAGAGGGAAAACTCTCAAACAATGTGTGTTGTGAACTCGACTATGATGTGTGTGATGTTAAATGATTTGGATTGTTGGGTTAATTGACTCCTAAAAAGGAAGTGATTTACCAAAAATAGGGATTATCTCAAGTAATTAATGTTCACTACAAAAATAGTTAATTAACATGAAAAACATAGTGCAAATATAATAATGAAATGGAATAATAAATAAGAGGAGTTAAAGTTTGTGCATAAAAGAATCAGGAACAAGATAGAAGACGAATAATATGTGTACAAGGGACACAAAAGATTATGATTTGGATGAAATTTATAAAACTAAGTGTAGTGAGAAATTTCATAAGATTTTTTAATATGTTTAATTACAAATGATATTCATAATGGGACAACAAAAATTGATGTGGACTTGTGATGTTGAAAGTGATGTAATATTTTAAAATTTTCCTTTAGTGAGGACATACAAAATAAGAATAATCTTTTTAGGTGGGTTGTATGTAAATAATAAAAATGATGATGTTTAGGATGAAACAAGATGTAACAAAAAATATAATGGTCCTTTGAAGTGAAGTGTCATTTGGACGAACAAGATTTGTGGTGACAGTTCAAAATATATTGTTGATTATGGGACCATAATTGTGATTGACGTCAATTTGTGAACCATTTAGTGTGTGAGAGTGAGATTGTAGCCTCTATTGTATATTGACGAGTATACGTGTGTGTGGATGATCATCATTGTGTATCAAGAACATGAAAAGTCACACAAACTCATATTGAATAAAACTAATGAGATTTTTGAATTTAGAAGACAGTACTTAGAGCTTGTAAGAATGACAACACATACTGGTACCTAATGAATTAGATAGTTGGTTTACGGACTTAAGGATGTGGTGTCATGTTGCGACGCGATTTGCATGAGCCAACTTGGCAATCCTGACAATAAAGCGATATAATTTCGATTTGTAAGAACCCTACCTAAGTATCAAGGTGAAAGCGAACTCTTGGTAAGTCATTCAACTTAAAGTAAAGTAAGACTATTGAGTTTTGAGATTCAAGTGACAATAGATCCATATGAGATAAAGTATAGACTAATCAAATAATTGGAACATGTGGTTTTCAAAAGAGAGTAGCATAAGAAGATTTTTTTTGTGTTTGTAGTTTGATTGTTTGTGTGAGATGAAAGACTCATCCATAACTCTTTTTTTATTTTTTTAGACAATGATGAAAACGAGTGACCGACTTACAAGATTTAAGTGACTCTACATAATGGAAAATGGACCCAAGATGATCTTTTTGAGGAAAATTATTATATAGGCACACTTTGCATACATATAGTGGCATTAGGGGTGAATAATGTTATTTTGTTGGCAATTAAGTTAAATGTATTGTTTGTCCAACCTACACCACCTTAGTTCCATGTTGATAGACCGATGCCACATACCTCACCTTCATCTTTTTTTCCTTCATATAGAGTTGTCTCACCTGAGCTTGGGGTACTTTCTATACCTATTCATCTTAGGTAAGCTAAGTAGGCTTTTCTTCCACATTTCTTACTCATAGGGAGTACTTCCAAGCATATGGCTCCATTTGAGGATGACTTTTGTAGATGATGATAATACTAAGGAGGAGTGTTTTGAGACGCTAATCGCTAAAGATTTAGGGATTGAATATAATTTTTTAAAAAGAGCTAGCAAATGACTAGGGAGAAGACACTAAGATTTTGGTAACTGACATTTTTGTTGGGGAGGGAAGTCTTGAGGATGATCCACAAGAGGATTCTTCCCAAGGATCTCCATAGGAATTTTCTTGATGGTTGGGATTAGGATAGATAAGTGGTAAAGAATATGCTCTAATTATTAGGCTACTATTTTGAGATGTAATTATATATTTTGAATATGTCTAGTATTTGGACTTATAATTGTTTTCTATCATCTTTTATCATTAATTTATATTTGAGAGTACACTGAATTAATGTAAATAATTAACCCTTAATGAGACACATAACTTATGTTTGTTATGAGGATTTTTATCTTTTATATATATGGTAGAGTATTATTCAATATCAGATAAATGACACGATGATTATGATTTATTTATGATGAAATTTTTTTAGTAAGACAATGTTTTATTATAATTTTGCAAATTCCTGAAGAATGTTAGATAAGTTTGTATAAAGATAGAGTGTCACGATTTCAAATTCACAAATTTATCCTTATGAAAGTTTTGAATAATTATTATTCATTATATTATTTTACTCAATACCTTAATTAGAAAAGAAAAATTATCATTTATTATGATATAATTAAGGCCATTACAAGTTTGCTATGTTTTAATAATTTCTATCTATTTAAACTACTAGAAAATAAATTATCATAAAATGTAATAAAATAATGATAAAATTAACATCGTATCATCATTTAATTAAAAAAAAATAGATGATAGAAACTAAAAGTACTCACGAAAGCAAGTTAAGGAATCTTCACCAGTCAAATAAAAAATATAGACAAAAATAAATTATAAAGACTAAAAATAGTCACGAAAACAAGTTAAGGAACCTTCATTAGTCAAATAAAAGTTCAATGACTAAAATAAAAAATTTGAAAAATTTTAAGAACTAAAAATAAAATTTATAAATGTAACATCATCATTTTTTACAGTTTGCAATAAAAAAAATGGACATGTATACATCCACATTAGTGTTTAACAGTGGACATAGATGACAAAGACAAAAAGTACAGACAAAAAATAAGTTTGAAAACCTTGACCAATAAAAAAATTAAATATAAAAAATCTTAAAAATTTAAGAAATAATAAATAATAAATTTTAAATTAATATGTAAATATTTAAATTATTTAAGAATTTTTAATTAAATCTATAAATTAAAAACATTGTAATTGAATCTTCAATCTTATAAAAATTTTCTAATTGAGTCTCTAAAATTTTTAAAATTGTAATATATTGTCATTTTATAGTGATTTCAAGTAGTCAAGAACTAGTTTTTAAAGCTTTTTTCAGTTTAGAGACCCAATTATATATTTTTTTAATTTAGAAATTTAATTAAAAAATATTATTTAATCTAAAGATGTATAGATTAATTTAATCTTTTTTTAAATTTTCAGAATTTTTTTTACCTTTTCTTTCTACGCTCATAAATTTTAATATCAAACTTTCAATCACATAAAGAATTTAAACCCTTTTTATTCGGACCAATCTCTAAATTAGATCTTAATTAATTAAACTTTTTTCTTTATATATATAACTAATAAAGAATGATTAGGTTGTTAATAATAAACTTTTCATATTATATGCTAGTTCGAATATTAAGCAACTTAAACAACAATGATCTCCTTTTCATTTTGTTTTTAATAGATGATGCTTTTTTTCATTTAAAACGAGTTTCTGAATATTATTTTTTAAATAAGTCTATTCAACACCTTAGCCCCTATGCCTATATATAGCATTAGCATCAGAATGAAAATGCCCTTATATTTCTTATCAAAACAAATCCAACGTAAATGAATTTGGGACGATGGTGCTTGAAACCGCTATGGATTTTAGCAGATAATATTCGGATAGGTTTGAGGAATATTCTAGACTATAGTTTTTTTTTCCCATAAAATAAGAATCGATCTCATTCAAGAACCTTTAAAAAACTAAATAAATAAAACAAAAGAATAAAACTTCAATAAGAATAATATACGACGTATCCTTAAGCTACAGGTGGTGGAGTGGGGCAATCATGTTCATATTCTTCAATCATTGAGACTCTTAGCAACAAGTTAAGCAAATCTCCACGCTTGTTAGGCATTATCACTAGTCTTTCGGTAGGTTGGTGAAAAGATAAAACTCTGTTAGAACACTACAAAGAAACAAAATAAAAAAAGGAAAATGACTAAGTCCTTTAATTATACTTTACTTATTTTATAAATAGATATTGTAAATTATAATTTTATCACAATTAATCTTTTAATTTTACCTTTTAAAATAAATATTATAAATTTAATTTTATTTTAATTGACCTTTAAATTTACTATTTTTATAAATATAAACATCTTAAACTTTAGTTTTAATCTAATTGATTCAAAAAATTTATCCTTTTACAAATTATTTTTCTGTCAAGTTAGAGTTCAAATAGTAACCAAATAGAAAAGTTAATAATTTATTTGTCTTAAATATTAATCATTCGTTGATCTTTTTTTGTTTTGTTATTACTCTTTTTTTACGTATTCAAATGTAATAAAATTTATGAATTTTGAAGAAATAAAAAGGAAAAATAAAAATAATAAAAATATTTTCTTTAATTTTTTTTAATCTAAATTTTATTATTTTTAATGTTTAGAAAAGTGATTTAAAAAACTAACTAATAAGTGATTGAGATTTAAAATAAATACATATTTGAGAATTCTTCATTATTAATAATTTAAACTAGTAATTAAATTGTATCAATTGATATAAATAACATAAAATATAAGTATATATATTATTTATTAATTAATTTTGGCAATTTATTGATAAATTGATTTACAAAATAATATTAAGTTTTGGATTCGATTCTTGATCTATCATTTTTATTGTATTCATTAAAGCTTATAAATTTTTAAAAAATAATAATATTGATTTAACTAAACTGGTTTATTGGTTTAAGTATACCTATCCATCAATTTAACCATAGAATTGATTAAATCATATCATTCCAAACTAAGTTAAAGATATATCCAATCCAATGAATAGTTCAAATCAATTATATCGCTGGTTTCCATCTAATTGGTTGGTTAGTTTGAGCCGATTTTTAAAATACTTATTTAAACCTAATTTAATATATGATATTATTTATAAAATGAGTAAATTTTAAGGATGAATTGATATCAAAATTGAAATTTAAGTGTCTATGTACAAAATGAAATATAATTTAGGAACTAATTAAAATAAAATTAAAGTTTAAGGTATTTACTTATAAAAGGAATAAAGTTTAAAGATCAATTGATATGAAACTAATGTTTAAGGTGTTTGTTTGTAAAAAATAAAAATTAGAAAGATTATATACTCTTTTTCTATAAAAAACAATTAACTTTTTTTGTCATCTACAAATAACTTTTTTATATAAAATTTTAAGATAATAAGATGATATAATATCTCATTTCATAAGATAAAGAAAATATTCCAGCTCAAATTATTTTATAAAGAATTTTCATTTATTTTACTTCAAATAAACATTAAAAACTCAAACATGTGACTTTTCAAGAGCAACATTTTATCTTACACCACTCAAACAAGTCTTTGGAATTTCCTTACAAATACTTTCAATCATAGTGTTTAATAGTCTTACTATTTCCATTGCTATAATCAATAATTCAGTTAATTAACAACACACTTTTGTTTTCACTCTTAATTGTTGGTATAATATATACGTTGAGTGATGTTATAATCTTGCCATAAACCCTATTGTAAATCTTTTTAATATTTTATAAAAAATAAATGAAAAAATAAATATATTTAAAAATACACATGAAATGCATAGATACTAGTGTTGAATGTCTATTGGAAAGCAAAGAATGCATCTTTATGTGTGTAAAATATATCTTGACATGACATGCCATGTCTATTTATACTTTTGGTACCACTCTAATTTTGTGAAATGTGTAACCTATATCACAATCGCACATGTTAGCATGCACGTGTGCCCATTGTAGTATCGTTGGGCACATTTGTTGCATCACTCGAGTATTTAACATGTTAAGCATGGTGCCTGCTTTTATGCCCCCAATAGGTCAACGATAATGCTGAAAATTTTGTTGGATTGAGGGCACTAGGTGTGTAAGAGTTCGGATAGGTCAGCCTTCTGGGATAATTCGTAGTCCCTTAAGTGACTATGCCTTATCAGCATCGGCATTTGCATAATTTCGTCTTCAAGGATGGTCTAGCGTCCCTCAAGTGTCAATCTTTATAAACGTGAGCACTGGTATAGGTTGGCCGTATGAGTTATTCCAATGAGTAACAAAATAAATACTTTCATAGGTTTGTACTATTTGATTAGAGTAATAGAGACTTATTATGTAAATATAAGTATTAATGGATATACATGGTAATTTTAGATTAAATTTGACTTTTAAATTTATTCCACCACCTACTATTTGAAAGTTATTAACACTATACCAATACAACTACTCAATCAAAAGTTAGAAAATTATTAAAACTATCTTTTATTTTTTACAACAGTCACACTAAGATTATAATTTATGACTTCTCTCATCATTAAGTCGATCCTAATTATATTTATTTTTTGTTCTTTTAGAATTCAGACCCATTAGCTTGTAGTTAATGGTTTGAAATGTTTAGTTAACAATATATATAATTTGGTTAACACACAAAATATGATAAGCCACTAATATCATACATTAATCAAATTATATATTTAACAATTATTTAGTGTATGTTTGGGTAATGATAGAGCATTTGAGACATTTGTTTGTGATATATATTAGATTTAATTGATTTATATTTGTGCTTAATTTTGAATTGTTGATTAAATTATAAATTAGTGAATCTAATTGGACTTAGTTGTTAATTCTTGTTAATTCTTAAATGTTTAGCGACTTTGACATTATTTTCTTGTAGAAGACATGTCTTAAGCTTTAAAATTTGGATTTGGATGATACAGGACTTTTCGAAAACTCAGGCAAAGATCTATAATTTTGTTTTTCACAAACTTAGACCAATTCTCAGATTTTCAAGATCAAATCTATGTCCAAATTTTTTGTCTATACACCTTACTTTTTACTAGACAATTTTGTATTAAGTTAAACTTAACTCTTTCATCAAGGACCTAATTTAGAAAGAGAACTAAAAAGATTTTATTGTTATTTAAGGTCTATAAATTAATAGAGACTTTGTAAACAAACACCTTTTACTCATTTTTCTAAAATTATAGTAGCCTAATTTTCATGTTTTTGTTTTCTCTCTTTTATTTTTGTTCTTTGTTCATCAAGTTTTCTTCTACCTCTCTCTGTTTTTCAATAAGGATTTTCATAGTAGGCTAAGTTCTTATTAGTAATCAATTCAAGGACTCTAAAAATTGTGGTTAAAATTTGAGTTATTATTTTTAATTGTGAATTCTTTTCTTCTTTCACTTTTCTTTTCTATTACTAAAATTCAAATTCACAATAATGAGTACATTTTGGATTTGGAATTGAATTAGATTATGATTAATGGATCTAATCTAATAGAGTTTAGATAACTAATCGATTGTCTAAATTAACCGTTTAATTGCATTTGAATTTGTGATAATCAAGAATTATAATTGCGATTTTAATTTTTGATAAATACATGTTAAATGTTTATCTAATTGAATTTGTATTGATATGATGATGTGAGAATTCGAAATCCTTGATTAATATGATAACTCTATTCCACATTTTGAATCTTTGAATTGGTATTTTCTTAAATTTGTTTTATGTTCTTGTTATTATTACTATATTGTGACATTTTTTTGCATTTTGTTGAATTTTTTATTTTGTTAAACAATCCCCTGTTCTTTGTAATAAGATTAGAAATAGTTCATTTATATCCTCAAAAAATTAATCTAAGTTGTTTTAGATTGCCAATTTTAAGAAGAAAATGGTGTTTTTTTTTTATATAGTAATTCGATAACTACTATTAGGTTTTAAGTATTAAAAGTAGTTTTGGAGAAAAATAGTATTTGTATCTTTCAGTTTAAAAGTACTTTTAGATGGGAGCTAACTAAAATACTAACATGCTATTAAAAATTCATTCATAATTACTTGTTATTATATTAGTTTACAAATTTTGGAGTGCATAAATTGGTGATATAATTTTAATTATTTCTTTAATATTCATATTTTTTTTTTTAAAATGAAGCGAAACTAAGGATGCAATAATAAAACAATAACATCATTTCTACAAAGATAATCCTGTAGATAATTAAATAAAATGGTCTCTATTAATTTATATAGTTGAAGTAATTTAATATATAAGTGGTTTTCTTTTTGTTGCTAACACAGGGAGGTTGGAAAGTGGATTGATATGCTACTAAAATATAAAGCTATTTCACTTTTTATTCTAGGATTATATTCTCTCGCTTTTTTTTTTTTTTTTTTTTTTCATTTTGGTCATGGATTCTCTCGCACTTTATACAAAGGGAAAGCATAAAGGCCAGAAGCCTTCCCAAACGTAATGTCCAACCATGATCTAGTCTGCATAGTAAATCCATGAATAACTGAAATGGATGTATTATCTAAAGTTCTTATGATGAACAAAACCAATTTGTGGCAGGGTGTATGGTTAAATTGTAACATTAAAATGGAGGGCATTTGAAATTGTTGATTTTAAAAATTCTTAAAAGCTAAGTTAATTAATGGAATATTGTTTTAATGGAATACATGTGTAATCTCATTATATTTGGTATTGGTTGAATAAATTTGACCATTCAATGAAAAATAATTAAAGAAACTAAATATGTATTATAAATTGGAAGCATTATTAATTAAAGAAAAAATATTAAATAAATTAATACAACAACTTACAATACATGTATTATAAAAAGAGGAAAACTTATCAGTATATGAAAAGGAGTTCAGTGTTGAAATCAGAAAGCATGCAAAGGAGAGGTAAAAAAAAAAAATCATGCATTATTATATTAATAAATAAATTTGTGTGTGAATGTTATAAAACATTGGACCATATTTGACTATATATGATTAAATAAAAATTATACATAAATTTTTAAGTGGTCATATAATTACTAATTAATTTTTTTTTATAGAACTACTAATTAACATAATTTTAACATTTATCTCAGTAATTAAGTGATTTTACAAAAACATTCCCTCTCACCCTTCCTTCCCTTACACCTATCTACTATAAATTTGGATCATAAACCGTATTTAGTTTTATTTGTCATAATAAATTAATCTT
>JAMLFT010005559.1:0-17374 GCA_026544285.1 Pachyrhizus erosus
TAAATATAGTTATTGTTTGCTTCTTAATTTGTAATGTTTAATGGCTTTAAAACATGTTAATTGAGTCAATGGAACGTATCATTTTTTATTTTCAATCACTTTAATAGATAATTTTACCAAATACTTATGATTCAATAAATTAATTTTTCAACTTTCAACTAGTTTTTAGTTGTGAGATAACTCAAACATATAAGCTAATTAAAAAGTTAAAAACTTATAAATTAATTGATTAAATTAAAAGTATTTAATAAAATTAACCGATAAATTAACTGAAAAATATAAAATAACATAAAAAGTTATAATTAATTATTTGATGAAATTATACACTACCTTATTTTCAACTTATGAACACAAGTTACAAACTACTAAAATAAATTTATTTATCAAATCAAATTTATTTGATGAAACTAACTTATAAAATAATCAAACTAAACTATATACTCCTCAAATATTTTATCAAACATAATGTAACTTTACCTAGTTTCACCTCTCATCTCAGTAAACTATGAACATATTTAGTTAACCGTTCAAAAAATACTTTTAAGCGCTAATTGTACGTTTAAAAAGTAAACTAAATTTTGAGATATATTTGATTACCTTCAAAAATTCAATTGCATATTAAAATTTTATCTAAAAACTTAATTTTATAAAAACAATTTAAATTATATTTACAAATTTTAATCCAATCATACTTGAAAACCTGTCAAGTCTTTGCAAACAGTGGAGGCAAGATGGCCATCAATAAGAGTATTGCATGGTTCGGGATTTTCTTTTGAGAAATCTAAGAACATATTCTCTATCACATCCTCTATTATTAACAAAATTTATTAAAAATTACAAAACTCTGAATCTCACTGCTTACTTTATAAACCTGACTAATGATTTTGAAATTTTTAATAAATTTTAATTAATTAAAAATACGAGAGTGTTAAAAACAGTGTATTACTAACACTTTTTTTCAATTTCAACAAGGGATTCATCTCAACAATCTGATCTGATCTAAAGGTCAGAACTTGATTACCAAGGTGATGAAACAAAACATGTGGTGTGGTACCTTCAATCTTCAAAACCATGAGCATTGGATCAAGTCACATGTTATGGAATTGTACTAACCCGACACCCTACCCAATAATATAAGGTTTCTCAAAATTCAACCGAGTCTCACGGGTTTGTAGCATCCATGATGTAGATAGATGATAGAATCATCCATGATGCCGATGAGGTTCTCAGGTTGCTATACACTTTACAGGAGAGAAAAACATGAATTCAGTCATAAACTGTAGTTCGTTAGATTCAGTGACAAATGACAATCACAGATCTAAGAAACGAGAAAGATATTGTACAAAACGAGAACAGAGTGCATACATTAGATGATCAGAGTATCTGCTAGCACAAAAGTTAAATTATAACATGACATTGTACCTGTTTCAGCGGTTCTTAAAGACTACATAGATAAAGTGCAACATACAACAGCTTAAGGGTTAAGACTTAAGACTAAATATTAAACAAAGGGGTCTTGGTCATATGTTTATCATCATCTCTGCTAACTAGTGGAGATATGTAGCTTGGTACTGATAGCCATTTCCAAAGTAGTTGCCAGGATTAGGAGAGATGTTATAAGTTGCAGAACCCATGAGAGGGGGGCAGTGATTGTCAGTTGGTCCAGGGTACATGTAAGGTCGGTCATACACATATTGAGGATACCTGTCAACAACTCTAGCATAGGAAGTTTTGTCAGATGGAAAGTTAGCAACTCGGGGTCCATATCCCACACCATTAGCTCGGGGTCTCTTGGGTTGTGGCTTTGTTGCTTCAGTTACCCTTTTCTTGTCAGCCTTAGCCTTCTCGAGTTGGGTCACTCGTTTCTGGAGAGGATCCAGAGGATACTGGTCATCAAGTTTGTGATCTTCGATGCACTTAACTACAGCCTTAAGCGCAATCAGCTCCCGTTCACTAACATCAATCTGAGACAATATCAAGTAATTAGGAATATTCACAGAAAAAAAAAATATATATCCACATAAGAAGTTAAAATCAAACATCTAAATCAAGATCACTATGGGCATCTTCAAGCATACAAACAAGGACCTAATGGAAACAACCCTCAGTCAAACCAAGACAGTGAATGTCTCTTCCATCACTTTTGGAACCAAGCATTTTTATGTTCCCATTGTTTCAATCGCAGCAATGCCACACTCCACAAACTTCCAGACCTCGTAAGTAAAAACTCTTTATTGCCACTATAACTATTCACAGAACAAAATTGTGTCTATTTTTCCTGATTTGGCTTATGAAGGAAGCTAATACTCAGATGAATGAATAGAATTATTCACATGAATACATGATCCTATCAACAACTCCACCCATCCCCATCACCCACACCAGCATAATGTTTCTGTAAACCCACTTAATCTCACCTTCACGTGGGAATTTCAGGATATGATTGGGAGACCCATTATATGATGATAGGAACTCATCTTATAGTACAGAAAACTGGGAGTCAACTCATAAATCAGAGAGATTAAGAAGGAAATTACAAAAACTAGGGTACTACTCTTCAAGGAGCCAGCTTCCCTTCTCTAACAGAATGCCACTATTACTTTCTTTTTTTGTTTTTTCTTTTGAGAAAAAAATCATTAGGATAAAGAGAAAATGAATACCACAAGAAAGGAGAATAAGAGATGCTCCCCTGAAAAATAAAATAAAAAAAACAAAATAAAAAGACAAGACAAAATAATGGCAACAGAAAAAATGGCCAGCAAAAAGTAGTCCAGCAACCTAGGGAATGCCCAACAGTTCCAAAATTACCAAACAAAAGATTCCATAAGGCGGTAACAGAAAATATAAGAACAAATGGATAACAAATTCTGAGCTGACAACACATAACAAACATACAAGGGGAAATAGCCTTATGTGGCCAACGAACTTGTAGTATGTTATTGGTGTTGATTAAATAAACTGTCAAACATAAAGGACTTAAAGTTCAAGGGACTTTCAAATTTGCAACCCAGCTTGAATTTTAAACATACAAGAAAATCTCTCATGCATATTCTACCCCAACCTACTTAGTCTTATCCCATTGGTCATCAACCCTCACATAAACCTTCACACCTGTAGATAAACTCAATACTGATGGTGCTTCTCTAGATTGCTGCAAATCTGCATTGGCCACTACAATAGTTACATATCAAGAATGCATTCCTAAATGTCCTTTAAGAGAGAGTCTATATGGAGCCTCTACAGGGTTTTGATAAAAGTATGGTTCCAAAGTATGTAAACTGAAAAGTTGTTGTATCATACTATCATTTACAACAGTCACTTAGGGCATGGTTTGAGAGATGTACAAGTCCTTAAAGAAACAACGGTAGACAGATCACACACTATTTGTGAAGTTTCATCAGCTGGCAAGTTGCTACTTTGATCGTCTAAGCTGATGCTGATGATATCATACACGCTGGAGACAATCTTACTGAAATGGAGAGGCAGAAGTGCTTGGAATCAGAATTTGAAATTGAAAACCTAAGGCCATGGACATGCTTTCTTGCATTGGAAGATGCATAGTCTAAAACAAATATTGATTTCTCAAACATGTGGGGATGTGTGAACTGTTGGGGCTGAAACTGGTTTCTCAAAGGAACATGAGGATATGTGAATTATTGGGGCTGAAAGGGTCCTAAAACACCGAACAGTCGAAGACTAATTGAAGGACATCGAAGCTATATTTGTGATGACAAGGCAGGCGGCAACAACCAAAATTGCACCTTGCACACCCCAGTACAGCATGACAGGACCAAACAGGTGGACATTGATAGGAACGTCATAAAAGAAAATTTAGATGGAGGACATGGATAGGTATGCCAAGGCAATCATAATCTGATAAGCTCACAAAATTCTATTGCCAAATTTCAAATTTGAGCTTAAAGTCTTAAGCTTGCTTTAAATTTCTATTTTCTGAGCTTATTTAAGAGGGTGAGCTTCTGTGCAGCAACTTAAAAGTATTCTAATACAGTCATTCCTCAGCAACTACCATGCTCAAAATTTCACGATGATTATAAAACTAATAGATGACTTCAATAGGAACTAGGCACAAAAATCTGAAGAACTCGAAAACATTTCAGAGCACTAGTTCAAACTATTTAAAGAAACAACAAAGGGAATAATTTCTTGATAAAACAGATGTTCAACAACTTACCAGTGCAGTGGGAGATGAGTTAACACTTTTAACAGGAGAAGCTTTTCTAGCATCCTTCAGGTAAGACTTCAGTAAGGGAATGGGTGAAAATTGTTCTGTAAGATCAAATGCAAAAGCCAAGTTAACAGCATCAATTTGTCGCCCGCTATTCACTAAAACTTCGATGACACCTGCACAAGAAAAAGTAAAATGAATCATTAAAAATTAAAATAAACAGATGCAATAGCTTAGTTGCTTCACCCTATAACTAATACAGATGCTAAAGTTATGTTGGGATAATGCTTAGAAACTACAGTGAAGGTCTAGTGTTCCTGTTAAAAGTCCATCACTGCTTACTTTGTAATGTGTTAGGTTTTAGAGATTTTCTTACAATATAATTAATATCACATTGACAATTTTCATTCATTAATTTTCTTTGAACATCCTAGCATATAATCATGCACCCTATTTGATAACCTTCAATTACTTTCATGAAAGCATAGGAGTCATTACTTATTATTATTCATGTTTTCCTTAATTTCTTTACATTCAATAATTTAACAAGCATCCAGCATGCTCACTCATGAAGTGTGGTAAAATACAATAAATCAATTATTGAAAAGTTTGTATGACTTGGAATAATCCTATTACTAGTAGAAGATTTTTGCAAGGCACAGGATACTTTAGTAAGATGGCATATATATCATCACCAACTACGGGAACAATTTTTTCAAATATAAATCCAAAAATATATTTAAACATGAACATGATATAATTATATGAAAACTTGGTATATAGAATAAAAATAAAAAAAGTCAACTTAAAAACATTTTCCTTTACTTGTATCAGACATTTGTTCAAAATCTGAGATGCTTTATTTGAGGTTTTCGTCCTAGTCAAACACTATAAAAGAACAAAGTCAAATACACACCAGGCATCTTCTCTGACAACCCAAGGCAACGGCACAAATCAGCAGTTTGACGACGTCGAGACACCATTGGAATTAGCCTGGATAACTCCTCCTCATTAAAACCAGAGGCAATACCAAAACTAGCTAGAAGTTGCAAAAATGCATGAGCCTCCAAGGAATTCCCATTGCTGGCATCCATGTCAAGAGCATCCAATCTGGGCTTCCATTCTTCAGCAACTGCCTTTGCCCTGTCCTTGATATCTTCTGAAATTACATTAGAAACACAATCTGAGTTGCTCAGGAAATCACATAGACATTCCATCAGCATGATACATGTTCGGCGAAGACCCAATAAGTTAGCATCTTTCTTTACGTCCTGATTTGACACTTCTGTACAGTAAAACCCTTCCAGAGAATCTAAAACTAAACAGACAGCATCAGGAGCAGCTCTTAATGCATATGGTATTTCCTCCCTTACAGCAGCAAGGTTCTTACGGTTATCAGATATGAATTTGTGAAGTCCAGCAGCATCCATCTCTTTACATAGTTTTACCAACTCTGGATAAGACAACTCCACATTTCCATTTTCAGGATAAACTTTCACCTCTTCCACATTACCTTTAGCCGCAAAAGACACATCATCCACTGGTTTCTCCTCTACGCAGAGTATCCCTTTACCCCCATTGGAGACAATAGACAAATCATTTGACAAAACCTTCCTCTGCTTATCACGAGCATTCACAATGTCAAATACAGCAGCATCTCTTTTCTCCTGAAGCCTCTGCAACGTGGCTTGCTCCTTGGCATAAACAGCAGCTTCCCGCTTCTGCAGTATCTCACGAGCCTTCCTCGTTTTGTTCTCAAACTCTTTTTCCTGGTCTTCCAATTCATGAAAGCGCCTCTTCAAGGATTTCTCAAGACCATGAAAATGTTCCTCTAGTTCTTTCCATTTTAAGTTCAGAGTAACAGCACGGTAACTTTCAAGTTCAGCAAATGCCTTTTGCAGCTGTTGTATCTTAGAAGTTGTAGAATCTATCAGCGTAGCAACTGAATCCGTGTCTTCCATAGCAAAGAAGCTGAACAAAACAAAATAATAAACTAAATACCAAACTTCAACTTACGTAATATCTAATAGCCAAACTTTACAGTATGCATAGGGAAAAAAATAAGAACAATCTAGCGCATTATCCTATTATAGACAACTCTCTCTAGTAAAAACCTTCACAAACGTCACTAAGGGTAGGACACAAACCCTGAATTCAACAAACTTCACTAATTTTAGCATCTCATTTGAAAAATACTTCTAATGGCTCGATTGATCACTAAAACTTCCAAGAACACTAATTAAAAACAGCTTTCCAGCTTAAAAACAAAGCAGCCTGCTGAAAATCGTTTAGGATCCAAACCTTCGAGTCACAGACATAAACCCTAAAAATCAAAAGAAATTTAGAAAAAAAAAAAAAACAGAGAGAAGGGAGCAAAATTGGCACAAAACTTCCACGCAACAACTAAGACATGAAGGAAGACACCAACAAAGAGAATAAGCTAAACTCAAACCAAATGAATTTTCTTACTGTAAGTAATTCAATTTCCTGAAAAGAAAAAAAGAAAAAAAGTAAGAAAAATCAAAATTGCTCTATAGCTCTGTTACAAGTGTACTTTTGGAATGCAATGTCTACCAAATCGCTTAAACCGTAAACCGAACATGAACGGAGAAAGTGGATTCTCGTTCCACGCATGCAAACAAAGCCGATCTAAACTCATACAAAGAAAAGAAAAGAAAAAGAAATAAAATAAAATAAAATGAAGGAAAAAAGAAGAAGAGTTACCAGAATGATCCAAAGAAAGTGTGGAAGAGTAAGAGAAAAAGAGAGAGAGAGAATTCTCAATCCATTTTCTCTCTGCAACTTCAAGTTCAACACTTTGAGAGAAAGAGAGAGAGAAAGGAGAGAAGAAGAGGAAATTATAGTATCATGTGTTATGTGATTTAATGGTAGAGAAGAGGGTCACTTTTTTTTTTTTTAAGGCTATTAACAGAACATTAGTACATTATTGGTATTTTTTACGTCGATATTCAAACACCTATGTCTGAGCACTACATATCTTAATTAGGATTCTCGAAAAAAAGGTAAAAAAAAAAAACAAAAACCTACGATGGATGTATTGTAAGTATTTTAAGTTTTTTACTAAACAGGCGTTTTTGTTTTTTAACAAAATTGGATGTACTTTATGAAAGGTAATTTTCATCCAACCACATACATCATTATCATTATAATTTTAGATAATAAAATTTTAGATAAAATATATTTTTATTTATGTATAAAGTTATATAAAGTACTTTAAGACTAAAAGTGTTACGTTAATAATTTTTAAAAAAAATGAAAATATATTTTATTTTTAAATTTTCATTCTGAATATTTAATAAAATTATATATTTAAAGTTTAAATTGAAAAAAATTAATTAAAATTAAATAAATACTACAACTGTCAAAATGAGTCAGTTTAATTTATTAAGTTTGATTTCTTTTAACTTACTTTATACATGAGTTTACCAAGTTGACTTATTTTATGTTGCGTTTTGAAAATATTAATCCAACCTAGTCTATTGCGGGTTATTGTGTTAAATAAATTAGTCTATTGTCAATTAAAATTAAAAAAGTTATATTTTTAAATAAAATAAATAAAAAATAAATTATCAAAATAAATTTAAATATTTAATATAATTTTAAATAATTAATTATAATATTATTTTTAAATTTAATGAGTTTAAATTTTAATAAACTAGAAAATATTTAAGGTTCAAATAGCTTAGAATATAATAATAAAAATTTTAAAAAAATAATAAAAATATTTTATGTTTACATAATAGTTTAGAATAAAATAATCTTAAATAAGATATTAAATAAATAATATTTAATTTTAAAATTTTAAATTTTAAAATCTTAAATAATATTATAAAATATTTAAAAAAAATAAAAAAAATTTAAGTAGATTAGGTGAGTTTAACTCAGTCTACTAATAGTTCAATTCAAATGAACTGGATTGTAGATGAGTTAAGTTTAATTTCTTAATCAATTGTAAAAAAAATTTATCGATCTATTATATTTAATTTTTTATCATGATGGGTTGAATTAATCTGTTGTTTTTTTATCTATTTTAACGATTTTAAATATATTGATTTATTTATTCGGTTATTAACAAGTATATATATGATTATTAGAAGTATTAAAAGTGTTCTTTTAAGTTTCTAAAGTAGATCAATTTTCAAAATTTTAAATATGAAATTCAAATTAAATATCTAAAATAAATAGATTTTGATGTTTTAAATTAAAAATAAATAAAATAAGTAATTTTAACTATTAATAAAAAATCAATAATTAATATTTCAATACATGTATAATTTGTTATATACGTGTACCATTGATGCTTAATTAATGTCTTAATAACCAATTTATGTGTTTTATTTTATGTAATATTATTTTTTAAAACACAAATTATTTTGTCATTAGAATTGTTTGGTTCTTCTTTTTAATTTTTATAAAATCATTAAAATAGGAAAATGAAATTATTATTATTTTTATATAAATTTTGAAAATGAGAAAAAAAAACAAATATTTTTTAATAGTTGATTAAACAACTACTAAAAGCTGAAAATATTCCTTCAACTAAGTTACGTTATTCATAAAGAGAGCAATCATATTACATAATTAATATTAGTTTTGTCCGTCAAATTATAACATTTTCCTACAACAAATCATTCATGTATCTTACTTAAATGCAAATAAAATTAATTTAAAATGTAAAATCTATAAAACCATAAAAACTATATTTATACTTACATCTTAAAAACAATCATATATTACAATATGAATAAAATTAATTTAATATCAATTTCCAAATTAGTTTTTAAATACTAATTTCTAAAATTAATTTCATCAAAATGTAAACAAAAACATGTTTTTTTATCGATTGCTTGAGAGAAAAAATACAAAAAAAAAAAAAAAAAAACAAAGAAAAAAATAGAAAATGAGGCGTAAATTAAAATTTTCTTCAAAATGTAAGTGTTTTCACAAAGCTTTTTATTGTTTCATAACATCGTTAAGTAAATAGAAATTTTGCAATTAAAAAACTTCTCTTTCTTATATTGTATTTCCCCAAAGGACCAACATTTTCTCCATTCAAAGTTGATTTTCCTTTTCTCCTAATAAATTGAATTACCCAAGTGAGGAACAATTTTCCACAATCAAAATAAAATAGTTAAAAAAAAAAAAGTGTGGTTATTGGTTGGCACTTTCGCATTGGGCATCACTCACCGACACTCACACCCTCTTGTCTTGAGTCCCAACACCTTTCTTTTGGTTTCGTTTGCTTTGTAATGTTGTGTTATGCTTCTTGTCTGTAAAGCTTCTTAGCACTACCTATAGCAGCCTTTTCTTGTCTGCATACACTCAATGGGCTCCACCATCCATGGAGTTTTTCGACAATATTAAGATAACACCAATGTTTTCTTTCCATTTATCATCCCAATTGCTTTCTTTAACACTTAACAACATTGTTTCACGTATCCACTACTTACTAAATCTTTTTATCATCATCACTACAAGTGTTTTAAATGAAATTGCTTAAAATGGTTGGTTTTAAAAAAATAAAACTTGCTTAACACTTTTATCACAAGTTTTTGTCATTTATGAGTAGTTAGTGAATTTTGATAATCAAATTTGATTTCGTTACAAGACAATTAAATGCAATTAGTAAAATCACTTTGTTGTCTTGAACAAGTACATGAACTTGCAAGTGAAACATTTACTCGGCTTAATCTTGAAGAAATTTAATTTGTAAAGAAATCAAATTGATCAAATCAATCAAAATAATTTGACAAAAAAGGTAAAGAATTGCCAAGTTAATAGGAAGAGTAATGAAGTCAATAAGATACTTGAAAAGAAATCAATCAAAATTTAAGTGGTAAATGTGCATAAAGCATGCAAATCTAGAGGGGGGAATAATTAAAAAGGAAGAAGTAAAAAAATTAAAATAAAATATAAAAATTAAATGAAATTCCAAAAAATGTAAATAACTTGAAAATTGAATCACAAAAAGTTAAAGAAACTCAAGAGAAAAGGATAAATAAAAATCAAATGTGTTGATTATTAGAACTAAATATGTGAATGAATGTTAGACTCTTAAGAATCTATGGTTTTGATAATTTTAAAAGAAGATTATAATTTGAAGTATACTAATGCTTTGATGAGATATGTTAATAGGGATATATGTCTTAAGAAACAAAAAAGATAGTATATCTTTAATTTAAATGCATAAATACAAAAAAAAAAATGGTTAAGCGTCGAAAGTGTTAAAACGTTGGATACATCTAATTTATCCTTTTTATAAAAATACGTCTAATGTTTTGACAATTATGAAAAGTTCAAGACATAGTTTTGATAATGTCTACTAAACTTGGTATACATCCTAAACAACATCACACTACTTTCTATTTTTACATTTATTATGTTTGATTTTCTCTTACATACTTTGAATGCTTAGAATAATTGTTATAACAATTTACTTTTATTTATATCTTTATTGTTATTCTAAAGTTTAAATTTAAATGAATATTTAATGAAAAATAATAAACATGATGAAGATAAGAAAACATCTAGATTAAAGGACCATCGAACTCTAAAGTTTGTCAATGAGAAAATATTGAAGTAGGAATGTTTAGAAGAACAATTGATCCAAAGACAAACATATTCTCTCTCCTATAACAAAAAAGAACCTTGAAGTCACAATGAACACTCTTTCATCAACCTATAAATATCAAATGCACGAAGATTATGAAGAACTAATAAGTTGACTTTGATTCATCTCTCTAAGAAAGCTCTAATACCTCCTAAACATACTAGATATGTTCTTGAGATAAATTTTTTTATTCTTAGTTTTGTTAAGTTGTAATTTATGCTAGAACTTTCATATCTTTACTTTATGAGTTATCGTATAAAGATTCTGTGAAAGTTAGGAGTATCTTAGCGTAAAAGAATACTTTGAATACTTAATCAGGTGATTAAGTTTTGTAGCAAAAAGTGGCAGTAAAAAATGTTTGGGTTAGGAAGCTAAAAGTGGCTTAGACAATACTTGTATTTGTAGTCAAAAGTGGTAGATTCATTACTCATGTTGTAATTAGTTTATGATTAATGGAACCTCTCAAGTTGAGGAAGAACTCAATGTAACTTAAGAGTTAAAATGAACCATTATAAAACTTATTTTTGTGTTCTTTGATCTTTCACGTTTTTATACGTCCTATATTTGTTAAAATAAATTTTCATCTTTGTATATGTCTTTTAAAAAAAAATTGCAAAAAAGCTTTCAAAATCACACACTATTTAACCCTCATTTTTTTATTGTTTTCTAACCTTTCTGTTGGTACCATGGATCGGTCTCTAGGGGTTAAGGATTTAACAACGTAGGGGACAAACGATCTTGAGATGAAGAACGAAGGACACAAAACCAACAAGTCTCCTATGTATAAAAGAGTTAACTTTGACTATTGAAATAATAGGATGATTGTCTATCTCGAATCATGTCATATTGACATGATGAACATGGTGGAAATGAAAGACTACATCCCATATAATACGAATAAGATTCTTATTCACAAAAGCGATTGGACGGAGGATTAGAAAATCAAATTCTTGCTCAACTCCAAAGCAAGAAACTACTTGTCATGTTCTCTTTTAGAAAAAGAGTATTCCAAAGTAAGTGATTTCAAGATTGTCAAAAAAATATAAGGCATTCTTATTGTCACATATGAAGAAACTAACATTGTTAAGAGGAACAAGCTCAATTTGTTTGTTAGAGAATATGAGTTATTCAAGATAAAAGAGAATGATGATATCCAAACAATGTTTTGAATATTTCAAATGATTATTAATGAACTCAAAGCTCTAGGTAATCATCATGAATATTTTGATTATGTTGATAAAATTCTCAAAAGTTTGTTGAAGAAGAGGAGACTTCAAGTTACTATAGTCCAAATGTTTAAGAATTTGGATCAAATTTCACTAAGGAGCTAGTGGGAATTCTAAGGATCCATGAAAATGAGCTAGACTAGGACAAAGGAAAGAAACACAAGTCCATTGCTCAGAAAAATAAGATGTCCCATTTGTTGTTCAAGGCTATAGTGGTCGAAACATCCACTAACGAACAAAGTGAGGAGAAAAACTCTAAAGATGATGAGATTTCCTTCATATCAAGGAACATTCACCTCATGTGAAAGAAAGAAAAGAAGGTCTTGATGGAGAAACTATTCTAAAATGTTTTCCAAAGAAACTAATGATAAAACCCCCACAATGTGCTATGAGTGTAAGAAACTTGGATATTTCAAGTCTAATTGTCCACAACATGCTAGGAAAAGAAAAACAAAAAGAAAATCCTCTTTAAGAAGAAGAAGAAAAGATTGATGGTCACGTGAGAGAACCTTAATGAAGATATTTCTAACAAGGAGGGTGACGAGGAAGCTAACCTATGCTTTATGACAGACGTCTCCCTAGATGAATAAAACTCTAAAGAAGAGAAATATGAGGTAGACTTCTCTAATCTTGAATCTTTAAGAGAAACTAATAATTAACTTTTCTCCAACTAATCTTTTCACTCTAAAACTTAAAGATTTGAAGAAAAAGTTTTCAAAACTTACTAAAGGGCATGAATCTCTCATTTGAAAAAACAAAGCCCTAAACATGAAAAGTTCTTCATCAAAACAAAATTTAGATGAAGTTGAGAAACTTTAGGTTAAGGTCAAGGATTTGAAGGAGAACCTCTCCAAGTTTGTTAAGGAACTTGAGAATCTAGCAAAGATTCTAAAATATTCTAGACATCCTTTTGACAAGTTAAGTCTTAGATATGATAATATAAAGACATTCATAATAAGTATGTTCCTACATACTATTACCATGGTAAACTTGGACATATGATGTCCAAATGCAAACACTTACCTAAAAGGGTACTTCCAAAACCTCTAAACCTAACAAAAAGGACACAAGTTTATTTGGGTGCCTAAATAAAAAATTATAATTGTTTTAGATCTGCTTAACAATAGGAAGAAAACTACCATAGTGGTACTTAGATAGTGGATGTTTGTGACACATGATGGAAAAAAAGATGTATGTTCATAAACCTCAAGGCCAAGAATGGTGGAATAGTTACCTTTGGTGGGGATAAGAAAGAAATGATAGTAGAAGTAGGTAAGGTAGATATGTCCTCCTCTACTTCTATTGATAATGTTCTTTTTGTTGAGGGACTAAGACACAATATACTTAGCATAAGTCAATTGTGTAATAATAGACATTATATCTCCTATAACAAGGATCTATGCATAGTCAAAATCAATGATGCAACTATCTTATTTACTCACTAGTAGCCAAAAAAATAGAACAAATATAAGAAGAGAGAAATCAAACTAGAAAATAATGAGATTTTGATCTTAATTTGTGCTCTTGTTCCTTCTTGTTCAATCCTCAAAGTTTTGAATACTAACCTAGCGAAAAGTGGATTATTTAAAGGCAATTGGCTAAAATTTTTCGGTCTAAAATACACAAAATAAAGTTATAAATTGTTGTCACACGACCTCATGAGTATGAAATGCAAACTCAAGGCATGAGATGCTTTATGAGATTTACATGTTCTAAAATAGTAGGTCTCATGAGTGTGAAATGAATCTCACAATTGTGAGATACTCGATACTCTATCAAATTTCTTTGCCTTCACCAATTGGACTTCCAAAGTTCTTGGTCACACTCCTTGATGTCTTTAATTGTGTAACGTGAGTGATTTCAAGCCTAAAATACCTATGTTAACAATAATAAACACAAAAGACATAACAAATTCTAAATGACAAAAAAATTGAAAACATGTTATGACTAAAACCTAAATGCAAAATACTCAATGTAAATTTTAGTTAAAATGTTGTGCATGGATGGAAATACATGTAATGCATCATGTGGCCAATCTATATGTTTTCCCACTACGTGAAAACATGTGTATCAATCCTTTTTGTTTGACAAGGTCTTTTCTTTATTAATTGAAATACATGTATCCGATCATCATGGACAGTTTACCCATAATTTTTATCAATTATAAGTCAATAAAGTTTTACTTTCGAATTCTCAATGCAATTTAGCTAATTTTTAATTCCAATAAGTCAAGTCTTTACAATTTCAATAACAAATGTCAATATCCACAAGTCTTATTTATAAAATTTCAACCTTAATAGTTGAATTCTACTATGCAGATGCGTGCAAGTAGGCTTTTTATTTTCTTGTCATTTGTCTTAATTTGCATGCTGAGAATAACAATTATTAATTTCTTGTTCAAAGAAAGGTGTCAAACTCCAGTACCAAGGAGTTTACAATTTGCAAGTAGGCTTATAAACTATAGGCATGTATTCTTAAAATAGCACAATTATAAACATTTGGATAATTGATTTGTGTAATTTCATAGACAAATTATAGGATGAAAGAGCACCTCGTATCTCCCATTGTGAGAAACCTATATTTAATTGTAAATATATTAACTTTTAAATTGATGGTTAGGATTTGTTCTATTTTTTTCTTTTCTTAATTTTTTCCTTCATTTCCCCCATTTATCCCTCCTTCTTTTCACCTTTCTTTTAGGAATCATTGTCCACATCACCCATATCTTTGTTGCCCAACTATGTTGACTTTAAGAACTTTCTATCCTAGACCAAACTTACTAACAAAATCAACACCCATGAAACCATCACCATTCTTATCCTCAACAATGTCACAATGTTTACTACCTTTGCTAACTACCCCCTATCCATCATTGAAAGCCTCCATATCCTTCTTGACTACTATATCATCAACACCAAGCAATATGGTAGAAAACAACAAAAAGATTCTACAACTTTGCAAATAGTCCAACAAAAAAAATATCAACAATACTAATGTTAGATTTGTCAACATCACCTACTATGCTTCACATCCTATGACTTTGCAAGTACCTCCACAAAAAAAAACAAAATAGTAGTGTGGAAGAAAAGATTAAAAAAGAAAAAACCTATTTCCTTTATTACCTATCGTGATCTCCACTACATGTCATCGTTAAAGAAAATTTATAACAACGACCTTCCTTTGCAAAAGAATGAAAAATAGAAAAAGGATAAAAGAAAATTGCAGTTGAACAAACATGAAAAAAAAAAAAAGAGTTTAACGAATGTAGAGAAGGGGGAAATGAAAGGAAAAAGGAGAAGGGGGATGAAGAACAAAAATGTAAAATAAAAGAAAAGACAATAAAATGGAAAGATAGATAAAATTTGATCCATAGATTTTAAAAAAATATTATATCTAATGATCGAAAAATCTTTCCTACCATAAAAGATTTGAGAATCTCTCCCACACTAGAATTTGTCAATTTCATGAATATAGATGCTTTGAAATAGTTATCTTCAACACTATTTGCAATATACATTCTTTTTGATTGTCTTATTTTTGGGTCAAAACATTCTTTTTCTTATGATTATTTGAGAGAATTTAAAAAAAAATGACTCCAAAATAATAATTTTAAACATACATTTATTTTAAAAATTTTAGAAGTTTATGAATCTCTTTACAAACTTTAAAACTATGGAAATATTTTAAAAAAAATCAATAAAAGTATAAAAATGTACAGTATTGTAATAATTTTTAAGTAGTATATTTAACACACACAACAAATTATCTAGTATAAGATTTTTAAAGTTTATTATATTGAAATGGCTATATTATTTTTTATTATTTATATATTTTAATAAAAAATTTAATTATACTTTTGGTCTCTCAAGTAATATAATTGTATAATTTTAGTCTTTTAAATTTTAATTGTATCAATTAGGTCTTTCAAGTACTGTAAATATACGATTTTAGTTTCTCACATTTCAGTTATATAATTTTAGTCCTTCATATTTTGCAATCGTATAATTTTAATTATTTAAATATTATAGTTGAATTATTTTAATCTTTCAAATCTTATAATAGTAAAATTAAAATTAATTTTTTTACTAAAATTATATAATTATAATATTTGAGATATTAAAATCATACAATTATATTATTTGAGATATTAAAATCACATATTTTTAATTTAAGAAACTAAAATAACACAATTACAATATTAAAAATGATTTAATTGAAACAATTGAAATCTAAAAACTAAAATTATATAATTATAATACTTACACACCAAATGTGAAATTAAAAAAAAAAACTCAAATGCTTTTAAGAAAAATCACTTAATTATTGTGAATTTAAAATATTTTTGTAACAGACATCATTTTCTTTTTCCAAAGCTAGCCTCAAATTAAGGATTAACACCTATAAATCATGATTTCTAACATTCTCTGTCCCACATGATCTTTGAGAAAAAGATCGACTCAAAAGCCAATCTTTAAGATGTTCTGCTATACTTTCTTCCACACTTTCTTCCACAATATGAAAGCCAGATCATCTGGATCCCTAATGAAATGGAAAATTATAACGTTTAACTCATTTTAAGGTGAGTTTGAGTATAAAGAGATAGACAGGAAGACAAAATAATAATAATAATAAATGTCATAATAAAAAAGAAAATAAGGGTAAAAATAAAAGAAAAAGTGAATGTATTCTGATAATTCTCAATAAAAATTTGTTAGCTTTGAGTCTCCATCCACTTGCTTCTTTACCAATCCAGATTAGGCTTAAAAAATGTATACTAACAATTTAATCTATAAATACTAACGATTTAGTCTCTATACTACTAAAAGAATCATATGATAACGATTTATTTTCTATTAATATGATACACTGTAAAACGTCACAATTTTGTTGGTATGAAATATATACTTTTAGAATATCAAGTATTAAAAATATAGTATATCGTTAATAAACACTTAGAACACCTATATTAACAATTTAATTTTTTTTTATAAAAGTTATAATATTATAATTTTTACTATTATACATTTAAATATGATTTAATGATCCATTGTCTAGTATATAAACTTATTTTAATAATTTATAACTTATTTTCATAAGTTATTTTAAATAATTTATAAAAATTATTTTAAATAGTCTATAAAAATAAATTAGATTATAAATTATTAATTTTTTTTGTTTTCTTAATTTTATCTTCATTGACTTATTTAAAACTTTTTTTTTAATTTAAAAACTCTTTTGCCTATTTTACCACTTTCACATGCACACAACAATCAAATAAAAAAAATTATTTTATTTAATGTCAAATTATTTATTTTAATTAATTATTATATT
>JAMLFT010005560.1:0-17372 GCA_026544285.1 Pachyrhizus erosus
TATATATTATTTATTCAAATAAAAATAATATTAAATTTTATAATAATTACTTTAACAATAATTGATATAATAATTTCTAATTAATTGATACACTTAACATATCAAAATCAAACTCTATATAATAATTTAATTTAATGCATTCAATTAATAACTCATTCTTTTATCAATAATTCAATATCCTAATTGAATTAATAATGGGATCCAACTTAGTTACATTAAATTATTTCTATAACTCTTAAAGAGATATAGTGTGCGCAATGTTAAATAAATCTAACTAAAACAGTCCAATATGCAGAATAGCGTTCGTATTTTACTATTTTGCTCCACAAAATCGAAAAATCAAAGCCATGGGAAAACAATTTAAACAATTTGAGTGCCAAAAATGAAAATTTAAGTGTTTATATTGTTATTTTTAATTAGCATTTAAGTTTTATTTTGATAATTAATATTACAAGAATTATATTAATTGATGTTTAATTTTAATTAAAAAATAAGACTAAAATGGCTTGCAATCAATTGCACGTCAGCAATTACAAATTTTGGGCACCGAATAACTAAGCTACAAATTTTTGGCACCGATTCGTTTGTCTTTTTTTCTATTACTATTTTTGTATGTTTGTCTACAAAATGCAATGCATGTAGACTCCTATTTGTGTCAACTACATGCAGGTGTTGCAATACAATTTATAGTTTAATTAAAAAATTGTTACAATTTACATTATTCATTGTATATTTAAAATATTATTTATATATGCAAAATATTTATTATAAATTTTGATTACATATATATAATTAGCATTTATCCTATTTAATAGACAAACTAAAATATTAGTTAAAAGTAAAACATGATAACTTAATTAAAATTGAAAGACATTTTGTAATAAATTTTAACAAATTATAAATATATTAAATGTTAAATGTTGATAGATTACTGGTATAAGGATAAAATAACACTAAAATATGATAACTATATATAAAATTATATACATGTCAATACACATATAAAAATATACATGTCAAGTATAATATATTATCAATATGATTTTAGAATAAATTCTTTCCTTATTTTGTCCATTAAATTTTTAGTAGTATATTATATATGTACCTATACTTTCTTACAATTTCAAATAATAATCTTTTAATTGAGGATTATACCTATATTTTATCCTTTGCTCTTAGCTTAGAAGAGACCTGTCAAACCTATAAATTCAAAAAATGTGTTTTTTAATAAGTTTTAATTAATAATAAATTATATATTCCAGTATGTTAAAGAGTAGTATAATAACATTTCTGATATTTATTTTTTGTTTATATTTACATTGACATGGATGGCTATCAAATCATCAATTCCTTCCATTGACACCTAGCACCTCCCATTGAGACCCTAACTAATATAAAAACTCAAAATGCCATGTTTTATGCACCACACTAAAATCACTAAGATGGCTTCCTCATTCTCCCTAGTGTTATTCCTTGCAACTTTGATCCTCACCCCTCAAGGGCTTGCACATGAATATGATAGTCACAACCTCCAAAATGAGAAGCCACTTGTGTTCAAATCACCTATTCACAAGCTACCACTCCATAAGCCTCATATTTTCCACAAACCCCATCTTCATAAGCCACCATACAAGAAGAAGCCTCCTTATGGTAAGCACCCTCCGGCAGAAGATAACACCAATTTCTAAAGCATGTGATGTGACGAAGCATATATATTAACTATATACTAAATAAGAATTGCTTCGTCTTTTATGGTATATATATCATACTTTATAACTTTTCTAGTTATGAATATTATTGGTCAAATCATGAAGAGCATCATGTTTGTGTCTATTAATGTAAATCTGTCAAGAGCAAATGGTGCTTGTGCCCCAAATCATAAATAAAGAAATTAGTTTTATGATTAAGTTTTGCTGAGTGATTGATTTGTCTTTAAAATTTGGATTTGAGTTCATCTTAACTCCAAAAGTTAACTAATATGATAAAGATGGTTATATACATAATTTTGATCATATATCATTAGTCAATGAAGAGTTTTAAATAATTTATTAGACCATTACTTTAGCTTGCTTAAGCTTAAACATTAATCCAATTTTAAGAGTACAGCTTTCTATAATCAATTAATTAAATACATAATTGAACAATAGTTCAACGGTTCATGGAAGAAGTTTAGCCAAGAAGAGGGATAAGTAAATAGAACTCTCTATTTGTGTACACATGCCCCCAAAAATAACACGCAATTAATTTATTGATTAAATATATTTATACTCTTTATTAATTTTATTCTATGGTTTTAAAACATTAGTCACGAGTAGTTATAATTTCTTTTGGTTAAGATGTTAGTCATGTTGTTCTGCATATATTTTAGTTTCGGTCTAGTAAGTACTGACATGATTCGAAGCGTTTTCGACATGCATAAGTATAATTTTTTTTTATAATGTAATTTTTTTTTTACACTATTATATAATCATAAATTATCACGTATAATTCATAATAATTGTATAAATTTTTTTACACTATCAGTGTATAAAAAATAAACGTAAAAA
This sequence comes from Pachyrhizus erosus, assembly GCA_026544285.1. NCBI lineage: Eukaryota > Viridiplantae > Streptophyta > Magnoliopsida > Fabales > Fabaceae > Pachyrhizus > Pachyrhizus erosus. Next base: position 2,547 of record JAMLFT010005560.1, read on the forward strand.
TATACTACTTTAATATATTATATAAGGGTAAACTGTATCAGCTTGACATTGAGGGTAGATGTTTGCCATGGAAAAATATGCTAAATCCAACTTACTTAATCAGAGAGGTTCAACTTCTATATAATATAAATTACATGGAAAATTTATGATATTGTTTCCGTAACTTCCACTAAATTACAGGATTACAACAAGAAAACGTAAACAATTAAGAATGTAACTAATAAATAATAGATAAACTACCAAACAATAGAAAATTTGCAACCAACAAGTTGAAGAAAATCAATATGAAAGTGAGGATAGAGTGGAGGCTCAGAAGGATGGTTTGATTTGCCAATTGATGAGATGCTTCTCTAGGACAGATGAACAACGAACCATCTCAAAAGTTCTGCTGCTCCAGAAAATCTTATCATGTATGTGTCTTTCTTCACTGCATACAACTAACTTATTTCTTATTTTTCTTAAAAATATTATTTGTTAAATAGTTCAGACATACTAGTCTATTACCATTTTCTATACTTTTCTAAATTTTTGTTTATTCCATAAAGGCCTATTGGTTTTGTCCAGAACATCTGCAAGAATGTCAACAGTCCTCAGGGAGTTTCTCACATTACTCAGCTGGTATATTCTGGGATTTTAAGAACCTCTTAGAACTAAAGATTGCAGGCTAAGTATTAAGAAGTCAGATTCAGAAATAGCAGAAACTATTGGCAGCCAACCATTGGCAACCTCACTTGTGGAAGACTGGGAGTTAAGGGTACAACCAACTGAAGTTCTAAGAATGCGAAGAACAAGCTATGAAGACAAATCTGAGGTGCTTATTCAATGCAAAAACCTTTGAATGCTTATGCGAGTCTTATACTACCTTAGAGAACCAATATCCTAATTTTCATCTTGAAGAAAATGTGAAACTGTTGGGAGGTTGTCAGGGAGAATTGTTATATCTCCCATTACCCAAGTGTACACTAGAGAGAAAACAAGGACTGAAGAGAGTTGAAGTTTATTCTTCCTATTTCTTTTCCCCCTTCAATTGTCTTCTTTAAATCTTTGCGCTAGCTACTGAATCCGAGACCAGTGAGAGAGGATCTTATGTTATACAGATCTTCAATTACTGATCATACCATATGAAAATCGTTAAGACTTGAGGGATTTGCAGTAGTACGTCAATATAACAGCACCCTTTTTTTATAGTATCATATCACATTGAGATATAGTTCCGTTACATTGCAGTTTATCTTAAATTGTTCATCCTTATTGCACTGCCTAAATTAGTATGCTGTGACTTATATGTCACATATCATCAAAATCTGTGATTTGCAAGTCATTATGCAGGCAACAAATCACAATTGTCTATCAATTGGGCGCTGCCACATTGTCATTTTGTATTGTAAATTGGATAAAATAATTTTTCGAAGATAAGGCAACACAGTAAATGGGTTTCTTTCCTACTGATAAAAAAAAAAAACTTCAGAAGATGTAGCAACACACAAACAGTAGATGGGTTTCTATCCCACTTAAGTGATAACTCGAAGAAACATGGGAATGTTCTACATCGAGAACCAGGAGAAGACAGCTTCTAGTTCTCAAAGCAACAATACAAATAAAATCTAAAGGAAGAAAAAAACCAAAACTTGGATTCTCTCTTATGTCAAACATCATGAAATAAGATTGGGAAACTAAGACGTGCAGAAAAACAAACAGCTCCCAGTTCTTGAAGCAACAAAACCATCAATCCCAAGCCAGAAAACAAAGAACATGATGTAAATAAATAAGGCCACGGAAAGTGCAGAAACACATGAATATCTTCACAGGTTCAGAACCTCAAAAGAAAAATTTAGACATGTGAAACCATAAGGAGTGTGAACCATCAAGCCACTGCTAGAAAGTGGTGATTGACACAAACAAGTGGTTGCAGCCTTCTTCCCATTCATCACAAAATGAGTCATATGCAGAATAAGAAATTGAAGCTAGAGGCAAGAGAGGAATGGACACTGGACGAGGCTGTCCAAGTGCAAAATAAGTCAAATATGATAAGGGTGGATGTTTAGGCTTTCTGGGAATCTGCGTGAATAGATCATGGAGGCCAGAGGTCATGCAATTGAGATATTAATGGAAATTGGATAAGTGGAGAAGCCCAATATACTTATGCAAACACGCCCAATATACTGGTCACCGAAACTTTTGGGATGTGAGCAATTTTTGGCCAGTCTTCACCATTTATTCTTGAGCATCTTCTTTCTAACCTAAAGCAGTTATATATGCAGAGTTGCTGTAAAGATTTTAGGTTGCCAATTCCTTCAGGTATTGATTCCAATTGACGGCAGTATCTGATTTCAAGACTCAAGAGTGATGAGAGATTCCCTATCCAATCTGGTAAATTCTTGCCATAATATCCATCTATTACTAATCTTTTAATTGAGTTATGTGGCTGCAGGCATCGTAATATCTTCTCATCGTTCATTATTGCTTTTTCAAAAGGCAACATTTCACCCTTCAACCATCGGATTCGTTGTTCTAGTATTCCCATTGGGCGATTGTCTTCTACTATTGGCCCATGGCCATCATACCACCATCGTAATTCCAATTCTTGAAGATGTTGCTTCTCGAGAAGTACCTTCGCAGACTCAACAACTGCAGTATTCTCACGTAGGGAATCCAACCATTGAATTACTAATTTCCCTCTAAGGTTGTTTAGCCCACTCAATTCACTTATATCACTATTTTTACTTTCACGGTCCAATAAAAAATGTGTCAATGTTTGAAGTTTGGTCAACTGTCTCAACCCACATGGCATACATGTCAAATTCTCACAATCATTCAATTCGAGATGCCTAAGACTTTTGTTGATACCTGAGGGTAACTCTTTGAGACTAAAACATTGAGAAAGTTTTAGAGTTTGCAAGTTATGTAGGCTAGTAACATCTGGTGGAAGATTTACCAGAGAACGATTCCTTGAAAGATCAAGATATCTCAAAAGCTTCAACTCTTTAATACATTTTGGAATTGTTACAAAATCCAACCCACAAAGTGTTAATACCCGTAAGCACTTCAGGGTTAAAAGATCTGAAGGGAGAATTTGTAAAACTCCATTTCTATCTAAACTCCATAAGGGAAAAAAGGGACCTCCCATATGTTCAAGCACCATAAATGTCCTTAACTTGTAGGAAGATGATGCTGTCTCTGCAAAATGTAACCAAGTATGAGATGACAAATATCGTGTTCTGTTTTCAATGTTTCCTTCTTCTCCTCTAGCAATGTCAATGGCATATTCTTTCCCAACCACTAGCCGTGCTAGATCATGTATCAGGTCATGCATTTTACAAGTACTTATGTCACCAAAATCATCCTTAGTCACATCTTGGAAAAGTGACATTGACAGCAATTTCATGAAGTACTCGTGACCAACATCTTCTTCATTTCTAATGTCATTTGATGGTTGAATGAACCCCTCAGCTACCCATAGTTGAATTAGTGTTTTCTTGTCAAACTCAAAGCTTTTTGGAAACAATGAACAATAAGCAAAACAGGTTTTCAAAAAGGAAGGAAGATGGTCATAACTCAGTTTAAGGATTGCAAAGATTTTGTCATTCTGTTGATCTATCTTTGAAAACTCAACTTCCTTAAAATAAAGCCAATCACGCTGGCCCAAGTTTCGAGAATACAAGAGGCTGCCAATAGTTCTTATGGCAAGGGGAACCCCGGCACATTTTTTAACAATCTCCCTTCCTATGGATAGCATCTCCTTTTCATTTGGTTCTTTTCCCCCATCAAATGCCACTTGGGAGAATAGCTTCCACGATTTTTCTAAATCCAGACCTTTTAAGAAAAGGGGTGGACGTGTGCCCATTATTTTTGCCACAGTCATACTCCGTGTTGTTACAATTATGATGCTCCCTTTACCTCCTTCCATGACTAAGCTCTTCAGTTTATGCCACAGCTCACGATCCTCGTTCCACACATCATCCAGCACAAGTAGATACTTCTTGCCCTGAATTTTGTTTCTGAGATCTTTCTGTACCTGCTCAATCTCACTGTTTTTGTCATTCCCAATCATTGTTTGAGCTATTTTCTTTATGTCAAATTCGTCTGAGACACACACCCACATTTTTTGATCAAAATAGTCAAGGACAGCAGTATCATTATAAACAAGTTGAGCAAGTGTAGTCTTACCCAGTCCTCCAATCCCAACTATGGGAACTACAGAAACATTGTCTGTCACACTCACTTTGGTGTGTAGTAAATAACTTTTGAGTAGTTCCTTTTCCTCCTCTCTCCCAATGACTTCATCTTTACTCACAAAAGAGTAAGTTTGTCTCTGCTCCCTATATGCAATTGGAGTCTCCCTAGGGCGGTCAGTCAATTGCAATGTAGTCTTGATTTTAGCAATATTCTCTAGCCTCTTCCGAATTTCTTTCATTTCATGACCCAATTTAATACCATAGGCAATTTGGTTTGATTGGGAGAAGAAAATCTTTATCTCTGTCAAGATGCTGTTACCACCCATCATTTTTCTTTCCAAAGCATTAGTTGAGAGATCCTCTAGCAAGTCATTTGCATCATAAAGTACATCTTTCAGTTCCTCCAGCCAATTACTAATTTGAAGGTTGTTGGCTTTTGCCTCTGCATCGTGGAGTACAGCTTTTATCGCAGTCACATTGCTCTTCATTTGTTGTACATCATCTTTGAGATTCCAAATGATACTAAACTCCTCTTGCGTGAAAGAGCTCAACTTTTGTAAGACTAACCGAGCAATGGCTTCCATCCTTAGCTAAATGAAGTTCTGTACAAGCATTAGTAACAACAATATTAGGGGTCGAATAATTTCACAACCAAATAAAGTTTTGTACAAGCATTAGTAAAAACAACATTAGGGATCAAAGAATTTCTCAACAACAATAACAGATCAAGCCTTTGTCATGAATCATATTTGTAAACAAATCGTATTTATGTTATGAGGTTGGCTACATGGATCAACAGACACTGCAATATTCTGTTATGAATCATATTTGTAGACAAATCGTTGAACTTAGAAGTCAAACAATTTTTGTTACCTATAAGATGAAAGGAACTTACTAAATTACAATCATGATCCAAGATAACACGAAAATGAGTACTAATGTTTTCATGGCATATTTTTTAGCAGACTACAACATGAATAAGTGGGCAACCAAAATTAGAATAAATAAAGGAAATTTGAGGAGTGTATGTTGCAATTGAGTGAGCAAATTTTAGAATCATGATATGATGTTCAATGCTTTATCATGAAGTTCAGTGGTGCTTTCTACAAAGGAAAGACGCCTTAGGAATTCAATACCACAGAGTTAGAGAGAGAGGGAGAAAGAGCTGACCTGCTTTGGAAAAAGAAGCGTAGTTGAAGAAGGAACAGTTGTGCGCGTTGGTTGAACATGGAAAGTTTGTATCCATATACTTATAAAAAACATAAAGTTACTATTAATGGGTGTTTAATATCTCTGATGTGTCTATTATGATGGTGCCAGCTAGAAATTCAGTTTCACAAAATAATAATAATAATAATAATAATTCTTGAATAGGTGTTTATAAAAAAAAAGTGTTAAAAATAAAGAAATAAAAATAATAATAAAAATGTATTATAACAACGAAAGAGACAAAAAAAAAACATGAATAAAATATAAAAAAATGAAAAAAAATCATTATTATTATATTGGCCGCCGGTTATTTGATATTTTGTTCTTAATTCATTTTCTTTGTCACTTATTTCATATAATAAAAAATTATAAGAACGATTATTTATAACATATTAATACATTTTTTCCCAGACATATTAATACTTGTTTTAAAAAAATATACTCAGATAAGCTAAAAAAAGAGTTAGCAATTAATTATGAGTAAATGTGTCGTTTTTGTTGAAAATGGTTTTCTGATAAAGATTTTATAAAATAAAAGCTTAATTATATTTTTATTTTTCTTAAATATGGGTTATTATAACTTTTGGTCTTCTATATTTAATTTTACTTGGTTTGGTTCTTGAATTTCAAAAATTATTCTTTTTAATCCTTTTCTATAAAATTATTAGTATGTGATAAATGAAAAATATTAAATTTATAATTTGTAATGACATTTTATTGCTAAAATTTGGTTTTAGAATTTAAATTATAAAATATGATTTAAACAAGTTAAAATTCATTATAAATTAAAAAAAAAAGTGTGAATTATTTTCTTCAATTTTAGCCTATAAGATCAAATTGGTAGCACCAATAAATAATCCAATGCAAACCGTATTAAATCAATATGTGAAAGATCAAACTTAGATCAAACATATGATAAAAAATAATTTACATAAAATCCCATAAAAAAAGAATGGGGTAGCAAAGATTCTAAATCTAAATCAATAGAAAATATCCCTTTCCAAATATTGTATTAGGAAAAATAAATCAATAATATCTTGTGACAAAAATCCTAAAAAAGAATTAGAATGTCATCATTTGTAACTTTGTATATTTCTTTCGGTGGGATCTTGACGGTGATTAATGGGACGAAAGACATGGTGAAAACTTTGTGATGGTGTACTAGGCCCATTTGTGGTTGATGGTGTGACAATTGAAGATGGTGGACGTCGCCATAAAACCTTGCATCGTGCATGTAATCAATGCCATATTTTGTCTCTACCACCACCCTAACATCCTAAATGTCACTAGGTCATGAGATCAACATTGTTGTAGGTTTATGGCAAAAAATCTTCTCAATGGGTAGAAGGTGGTGGTGTTTAGGTGTGAGGAGATTTGCATCTTTTGCGAGCTTGTGAGACTAAATGATTTAAAGAAGCTAAGAAAAGTTAAAGAAGAAAGTGTTTGTTATTTAATATCCCAAATCTCTAAACAATAGTTTGGTTATTTATACTATAAAGAATAAAGGGAGTTTGATAATTATTTTGTAAAAGAAAGTACAATTGGCACAACTAACTATAGTTGTCAACTAACAAAACGTATAACTAACATAACTAACTACAATTGTTAAATAACTAACCTAATGCTTACAACAAAAGTTGAATTACATCAAGTTAATTGTATTGCATATACTTTATTACACTCCCCAAAAACTCAAGATGAGAGCCTAAGTAGCTTAGAACTTTGAGTTTGTCTCTTAGAGGGTAAAATTGTTTCTTTGAGAGAGGTTTAGTGAGTACGCCAAGAACTTGCTTTTAAGTTGGAACATGATCAATAATGAAAGAGTTATTTAGAACTTTCTTTATAACAAAAAAGAGGTCCAATTCCATATGCTTAGTATAGGAATGAAGGACAAGATTGTGACTTAAAGCAATAACACTATAATTATCACAATAAATAATATGGGTGGAGATAGGAACCTACAACTCATGGAAAAGAGATTGAACCCAAATAACTTTAGAAGTTGTCAATGTTAAGCTTTTGTATTATGCTTTATAACTGGAGCTAATTACAAGAGTGTACATTTTTAGAGATTGACCAATTTAAGTCATTTTAACAAATTAATTTTTAATATGGGTTTGTTTTTCAAAACATATTACTAACATGAGTATGTTTTAACCATCAATCGAGTCAAAATTACTATTTTGTTTGACCATTATTTTAATACAGACCCATATAGATATTTTTGTCTATAAAAATAACCTAAATAAGTCAATTATTCAAGTCAAAACTTGTGTTTTAATCAAGTCTATGGTCAAAACCAATGTATGTCACTAATATTTTGAAACATATCTATATTGAAAAATAATTTGTAAAAGTAATTGAAATTAGTTAATCAAAGAGGTAGGCACATGAAGTGTACCCCTCAACATCATAAGCCCAACCAACATCATAGAAGGTTGTTAAGTTGATTGACTTTTAAGTAAAAGCAACTTGAAAAACATGACCAAAGTCAATGGTACCTCGAAGATATCAAAGAATACATTTCACTGCTACCAAATGAGGTTGTAAGGGCCATGATTTAAATTGACACACCTTGTCCATAACATACTACAAAGCCCCAACAATAGATTGATAAAGATCAGGATCTTCAAAGTAGTTAAACCCATAGCGATGAAGTTTTAGACTAACAAGTGTGGGAATAAAAATACTTTTTACAACAACCATATATGCTCTATGAACTAATTATACTTGGCTTCTTATTGTACCATACGACCAAAGGAGATATGTTACACCTTAATACCAAGAAAATAATCCAAGTCACCAAGTTGTTTGAGAGTGAAAATAATATTAATCTTAGTGATAAGATTTCGCACTAGTTTAGGTGAGGAACTCTTGATGATAATATCATCGACATAGATCAACATATGAAGACAACATCCAATTTTAATGAAAATAAGAAGAGAAATGGTCTCATTTTCTTCTAATAAACCCAAAATTGATGATAGTACTATTCAACCTTTTTTACCAAGCTTGAGGAGACTACTTAAGGCCATAAATAACCTTTTTAAGCTTGCAAACAAGGGTTTATCTATAGTTTCAAAAGTCGAGGGTTGAGCCATATAGACATCCCTCTTATAAGAAACCATTTAGGAAGGCATTATTAATGTTAATATGTTTAATAGGTTATTGGTAAGAGTAAGGAAGAGAATAGTTTGAATTGTAACAAGCTTACCAATTGGAGAGAATGTGTTAGAGTAATCACATATATATTTTTTCTTTCAAAAACCTTTTTCTATAAGTCAGGCTTTAGATTTTTTGATAGTTTCATATGGGTTTTCTTTTATTCGAAAGACCTAATTGTACTTAATAGTAGATATGCTAACAGGTAAAGGTACCAAGGGCCAAGTACTTTTGGCTAAAAGGGCATCATATTCAAGTTGCATAACTTGCTTTCAACGAGGAGAGGAAAATGCTTGTTTGACTAAATAAGGTTCAATAAAGGTAAGTGATAATTATCATCTATACTTGTATTAATTTTTTTATAAAAGTAGAAAAATAAAGCCTGTAAAATAAAATCTTAATTTTCTTTATTTTTGCACTTGATCCCTTTTGTTTTTAAGGAAAGATGCTAAAAAACCAATCAATAGGATACCAAAGGAACAAAATGTCATTGAAACTTGCTTAAGCGACACCAATTAGGCTTGCTTAAGCGAGACCTCGTTAGAAATAGAGATTTGGCTCTATACTCGCTTAATATTGATCTCTTAGGATCACTTAAGCGCAACTCTACTAAAAAGTCTAAAAAGCCTCTATCCTCACTTAATCGATGCCATTTAGATACTACTCTAGAAAGTATAATTTGCCTCTGACCTAGTTTAAGCGAAGATCCTTAAGCTCGCTTAAGTGAGACTTTATGATAGACACACAAAGAGTTCAAGTTTGAAGAACCAAAGATATAAAAGGAAATCTAGAGCACAAAGATCTGATGCTTGGAAAGTCTATGTCAGAGAAAATTGGTTGTAACTTCTATGCTTATGGATTCTTCTCTAGCAATCTCTTTAATGGAATTTTCTTTCCTCTTAGCTATGAGTAGCTAAGCCATTCTTCATTGGAGTTTAATGTAATCCTTTTTAATTTCATGAAATTACTATTTTGTTAATCAATGAATGATTATTATTATTGTTTTCCTCTATGCTTATTGTTTAGTCTTGACTTGATAATCTAATTGGATGATTCTACATATTTAATTGTAATAGAGAGATTCAATTAAACTGTAAACTGAAGAGGGACAACCAATAGTTATTTTTTTTTACCTAGGAATAGGGTAAAAATGATTGGTCACTATTAAACCCTAATCTTAAGGATTTAGGTTATTTCGCTTAAGGAATTAAGGTCAAAATAATATGTTGGTTGGTGATAATAATTGTTTAATTGAATAAATTGTTATAATTGAATGAGATGACAATTTGATGAAGTTAAACCTTAATGATCCCATTTCATATATGACAACCATTCATCACATATCACATGTTTAAGTTTTTCTTTCTTGTAATTTAATCTCTTGCACTATTTACATTTTAGTTCTTAAATACATTTTCGTAGTTTACCTAAACTCATGTAAATACCTAAATATTCAACAAATCCCTATAAAGGCAATACTTTACCTACACTTTATTAATTGTACAATCTGGTACACTTGTTAGTATCACAATAGTAAGCAACAAAGTAAGACTAATTCTTAATTGTAAGACACCTGTCTTGGACTTAGTCTGCATAAGATGGGTATGTCTAGGAGAAAGATATCGAGAGAAATAAGAGGAAACAAAAGTGGTGTTAGGATAATTAATGTTCGAAGTAATAGAGGAAAAATAGTCAAAGTGGGAGGAAGATAATTTTCCAACATATTATGAGTTGCAAGGGGAAGTAGGGATAATAGTGGAAGGTATGGGATTAGTTAAAACTCCAAGAGGAAAGGAAGAAGGGGATGAGGAGGGAAGGTTTAGGGAGACATATAAGGTGAGAAAAGGATATTTGTATTCATTGAATACAACATCCTTAGAGATGAACAACTTGTCATTAGAATAAACACACTTGTACCCCTTATGAGAAGGTGAATAACCTAAGAAAGTATATTTAGAAGAATAAAATTATAATTTTTGATTGTTGTAACGACTCAATAGAGGAAAACAAGCACATCCAACATCCTTTAAGGAAATAATAGTTAGGAGGATTATGATACAAAGTTTGAAAAGAAATAACATATTTGTTGTGAGCTAAAGATAATCTATTAATGAGATAAGTAGCAGTATGAAAAACATGATCCCAATATGTGGTCAGTAAAGATGCTTAAGATAATAGTGTTAACCCCATTTCAATAATATGATGGTGTTTTAACTTAACAACACCATTTTAATGGTGTATTTGCGAACAAATAAGCTTGTGAGTGATTCTTACTCTAAACACTGTTTGGATGACCAAAATTAAACACCCCAATCAGATTGAAAATATATGATTTTCTTGTTAAATTGGAGTTCAATATAGACTGAAATATCTTAAAAATAGTAAGTATTTTGGACTTGTTTTTAAGACATTAAATCCATATAAAATGACTATAAACATCAACAAGTGAAACATAATACATAAAACCTATATAATAAATCATAGGAATTGGTCCCCATAAATCACAAAATATTAACTAAAATGGTTCAATATAAATGGTAGTAGACAAAGTAAAAGACAATCTATAAGATTTACCCATACAACATGCTACATAAAAATCCTCTATATTTTATTGGGAATAGAAACATTACATATTTTAAATACATGTTTTAGAATATTAGAGTTGAGATGGCCAAGTCTATTGTGCCATAGGGAAAAAGAAGTGGATGTGTGTGAACTTACAATGTTAAGGACAAGAGGGGAAGTTGCAATTAAAGTTGAAAAAACAAAACTAGATCTTGAGTCTACTAGACAAGACAGTAATTTGGAGGAGTAAATACCATTAATATTCAGATGACCACGTAATGACACCTAATTATTGACCTAAGATTTAACAGCACAATGAAAGGGGTGAAATTCAAAGTAAAGATTATTATCTTTTGCAAATTGGCTCACACTAACAAGATTCTTAGTGATGGAAGGAACAAGTACTAAATTGTTTAGATGCAAATAAACATAAGATTGAAAAGGAGAGGGAAAGGAAGCTGAACCAATAGATTTGATAGGTAAACCTTGTCCATTACCCAAGGACACATGTTCTTGACTCCAAACAGAAGTTTCATTTGCCAAGTCTTGAGGCTTTGTAGTCACATGGTGTGAGGCACTCAAATCAATGTACCAATTCTAAGATTGATGTTGTGGTACATAGCATTGGTGATGAAGGTTTGAGGGGATTGTTGTTGTGGTACAGTGCTGGGAAGAAAGGTTTGAGGGGAAGCTACTGCTAGTTGGGCTATTAGAGGGAAACAATAGATGGAGCCATAGTGGTGGGGGTAGTATGAAAAGGCCACACAAGAGTATATGGAATGACATGAGGCCGAGTAGGACGAATATATTGAAAAGGGTTTTGTCAAGAAATATGTTGTGGAGGAATGACTTGTTGTAGATGTTGAGAAGTACAAGTAGAATTAAACTTATGGTAACAATGAGAAGCTTCATGACTATATTTGTAGCATACTTGGCATTACACATTACCAGTAGAATTTGAAAGTATTGTTCTAAGGAGGACCAGAACTTGCATAGTGAAGTGTGGAGCATTTTCAATAGTAATTGGATTAGAAACAGGTGTTTTGAGCTCTTGTTTTCACCTAAAAATGATGATGAATATTCTCCTGTAGTTGCCAAGCATGGTGACATCCAATGACCTTTGAAAAAATAGAAGCTAAAAGTGAAGCCTAAAGCTAGATGAAAAGAAGTTGATCCTAAATCTCCCCATGCAGAATACCCAAGATTCTCAATTTCAGAAGCATATCAATTATGGACTTGTGACGAAACACAAAATCAATACAAGCGACGTGCATGTAGAATAGGTTCAACCCGTTGAAGCTAAGCAAGATAGTTTTAATCATTTAACATTTTTGTGAGTTGATACGAGAAGGAAGAAAAAAACATGCAACGAAGAAACATGATCAGGTCGTAGCGGTGTAGAATGAAAAGGATCGAAAGCCATGGTTATGGCTTTAGAAGCTCTAAAATACCATGAAGAATTTAAAGAAGCTGAGATAAATTAAATAAGGAAGTGATTGTTATTCAATATCCCAAATCTCTGAAGAAGAGTTTAGTTATTTATATCATAGAAAGCAGAGCCAGTTTGATAACTAGTCTATAACAGAAAATACAACTAGCACAATTAACTAAAGTACTATTGGGATAACTAACTACAATTGTCAACTAATTTATCTAGTGCTTACAACAGAAGCTGAATTATATCAAGTTAACTATATGACATGTACTGTATTAGAGATAGAAGATGAACTACACAAACACTTCCTCTGCAAATGCATCAACATCATACCCTCCCATAGGGATTCTTAAAGGAACCTGAGATCCCCTTTTCAGATAGATTCTCATTAGTATAAGATAGCAAAATAATGATGCGATCTGATTTTTTCTTTTTGGTTTTAGGTATTGATTTATGATTTGTCGTTGTGCCAAGGGAATTGATTTTAGACCCCTTTTTTTTATTTCTCACAGTGCCAAGTGAATTTATTTTGTGGCTTAGATTTTCTTTTATTTTCTTTAATTACTAAATGCCCATGGTTTAAAGTTGTCATAAATTGTATTTTAAATTTAAGTTTAAAATCAATTTTTAATTATCAAAATCTGTCACAAATTATGAATTGAATATTCTTTTATTAACACACATTAATAGGATTAAAAAAATAATTTTAGAAATTCATATATTAAAAAAAAAATTTAATTTAGAGGACTAAAGATAATCGTGACCCAAATTTAAGAGACCAACATCATAATTAAATCTAAAATAAAACATGATTTACAATAGAAAATGATAAAAGATGGATAGAACATTATAAAAAAATATATTTATTTATCTTTTCAAGATAATTTCAGTTCTTGATAATTCATCAAGATTTTGATTATAATCATAATTACTAACACAATTCAAATTGTTATAAGTGTTTTTTTCACTAACTCTTATCAACCTAATACAAATAGTTTTTAATTAGTTTGTATCACTTAAGGTAATTATATCAAATTTTCTTGGATTCTACACAAATAACTATGATACACTTACATGGATAATCACAAATTTAATAGCTTACAAGCTTGAAATATGTTCAATCTAAATTACATAAAATATTCATAAATAATTAAATTTATTCATTCTCTCTTGATTCTCCCTTTTCATGAGCTTTTATAAAGAGCTTGAATATGCCTCTTAAAATCCATTAAAACATCTTGTGTTTTTTTTAAAAAATATGAATATTGGTTCATTTAATATTATATTTAATGTCTTTTACCAACTACTCACTTGAGATTTGATAAAATATTTTGTTTATCTTCTTTCTCGGTACATGTGTTGTATATTTGATAATTTTTTTTTTCTTTTCTTTCGTTTTGAGCAAAGTACCATGTTGCTATTGTTTCACACTTTTTTGGTTTATTATTATTTTTTTCGTTTTCAAACCTTTTGATGTAGGAGTTGATAGTTTTTCATTTTTTTATTGTTAGTGTTGAAGGACAGAGATTTAGAATCTACTTGGGTAAGCTTCAAAACTTATATCTAATAAGTTATTTTATTTTATAACACTTATCTTAATTAGGAAAAAGCTAGAAACACAAGATAAACATGTTGATAGACTATCCCCATGTACTTGAAAAGATATGGTTTGTTAAGATGAACAATACAAAAATGATTAGTCTTTATCATTTAAGCGTAGCCTTTTATTTTATTTGTTGTTATAAAAAATATTAGTAATAACACTCAAAATTTTACAAGGAAGCCAAAATTTAAAAGTTGGTAAAAATATGTGAAAAGATAGACTGGATATCATGGGCTATAGATTTACTTTTTGGTTATTATTATTATCGACTACAAAGTTTATGATAATATTACATTTGAAATTGAAAAATGGCTCCTAAAGCAGAAAACGTTAATGGGTACAAAGCACAAAGTGTGCCTAAAATATAGGATCGACAATTGACCATGGCAAGAGATGGGGATAAGCCAGAAATAGTCGTAATAATGATCAGATTAATGAAACAGTTAAGCATAAAGTCGAATAGGAGTTTAGTGAGATTAGTGAATAAATGAGCATATATCTAAACAATTAGACAATTTTCTCAGTGTATAGCATCTTAGTCTAGTATATATAAACACTAACAAATATTGTAAAAGGACTTTCGACCATTCAATCAATGCAATTTATTACTTTTTTACAAGTTTTATTCTGTTTTTTATTTTATCCGGCTTTTAAAATTCAAAATTGTTAAGCATACA
>JAMLFT010005561.1:0-17372 GCA_026544285.1 Pachyrhizus erosus
AACTAAAAATATATTTAACTATTATTTAATAATAATTATTTTTTAGATAATTTTATTTAAAATATATTAAGCTTAAGATAAGTTATTCACACGTTTGTTTTTTCTATAGGATTTGGATTTAGTTTGTCATGGAAAATAATTTCTCTTACTAGATCCAATATCTTATAATATTATTTTTTTATTCTTATAAATAAAATAAAAATATTTATGTAATTTTATAAAATATCATAAATAATTAAAATAATTTATATTTTTTAGTCACATATTTCTATACAAAATATATTTTTGATTTCAATAAAATTTCTCAAATAAAGCATGAATTATGTGAAACCTAGGTAAAAATTGGTGCCACGTGCGTATTTTGGAAGCATCCTAATGGAAACGTGGTATAAATAAAAGTAAAACACATCTATAGCTCCGATCAGAGTTGGGTAGTGGAAAGAAGCAAAAACCAAAAAGTAAGCAAACCCTTTTGCTTAGTATTGTTTAGTTTCCCTCGTCTTCTCGAAATAAAAATAAAAATAATAATAAAAAGAACGAAACCCTCTGGGCTTTGGCAGTGAAGAGAAGAGAAGAGAAGAGAAGAGAAGAGAAGAAAAGAGCTGAGGATTGAATGAAATGTCGCAGGTGAATGAGCACCACGCACCCTCAACGCCAGGGAAATTGAAGCCAGAAAAATCCCCATACATCCACCACCGTCTCCGAATACACTCCTCACTCTCCAAACTCACTCTCTGGTCCTCCTTCTTCCTCGCATTCATCCTCTTCCTCTTCATCCTCTCCCCGCCATCCCCCTCCGCCTCCCCCCGCCGTGCCCTAGGCGACTCCTGGGGCGGTTCCCACTGGGAGAAGCGCGTCGCTAAATCCGCCCGCCGCTCCTCCGCCTCCAGCCTTGCCGTCCTCGTCACCGGGGCCGCAGGCTTTGTCGGCACCCACGTCTCCCTCGCCCTCAAGCGCCGCGGCGATGGCGTCCTCGGCCTGGACAACTTCAACCGCTACTACGACCCGAACCTGAAGCGCGCCCGCCAGCGGCTCCTTGACCGCGCAGGCGTCTTCGTGGTTGAAGCCGACCTGAACGATGCCGCCGTCCTCCGCAAGCTCTTCGATGTGGTCCCCTTCACGCACGTTATGCACCTGGGCGCTCAGGCCGGGGTCCGGTACGCGATGCAGAACCCTGGATCCTACGTCCACAGCAACATCGCCGGCTTCGTCAACCTTCTAGAAGCCTGCAAATCCGCTAACCCTCAGCCCGCTGTTGTTTGGGCCTCCTCCAGTTCCGTTTACGGCCTCAATTCCAAGGTCCCCTTTTCAGAGAAGGACCGCACCGATCAACCGGCCAGCCTCTACGCAGCTACTAAGAAAGCCGGCGAGGAAATCGCCCACACCTATAACCACATCTATGGGCTTTCCATCACTGGGCTTCGCTTCTTCACCGTTTATGGGCCCTGGGGCCGCCCCGACATGGCTTATTTCTTCTTCACCAAGGATATTCTCAAGGGGAAGCAAATTACTATATTTGAGTCCCCCGATGGCGGAACCGTGGCCAGGGATTTCACTTACATTGATGATATTGTGAAGGGGTGTTTGAGGGCTTTGGATACGGCGAAGAAGAGTACTGGGAGTGGTGGCAAGAAAAAGGGGCCTGCGCAATTGAGGGTTTTTAATTTGGGGAATACTTCCCCTGTGCCTGTCAGTGAACTTGTCGCCATTTTGGAGAAGCTTCTTAAGGTCAAGGCCAAGAAGAAGGTGCTTCCCATGCCCACCAATGGAGATGTCAAGTTCACTCACGCTAATATTAGTTTGGCCCACAGGGACCTTGGCTACAGGCCTACCACTGATTTGGAGACTGGGCTCAGGAAGTTTGTCAAGTGGTACCTTGAATTTTACTCCAAGAAGAGCTCTTGGTGAAGTCAATGCTGATGTGATTTTTTTTCTTTGCTGCACTAGTCATTGTTCCCTGCCCTGCCCTGCCCTGCCCCTATTCTTTTGCTTGTATTTGGTGGTTTACAGTTGTATTAGGGGTTACGGCTCACGTAGCATCATGTTCTGTTCTGTCTTTTTTTCCTGTAATCTTGGGTTTTTTCATCTTCAATTGTATGCCTGCCTTTCAGGTTAGCCATTGTACATTTTTTAGTTGAGACTTGAGAGATCGAATTGATATTTTACTTATTTGTGCTTATGGACTTGCTTTGCTGTGTTTCTGGTTTAAACTAGCTTGGTTCTTTGGTAATGAATTTCCTGCTTCCTGCATGTAATGCTAATTCTTGTGGGCATGGGATATGTTTGGTATAGGTTCCGGATGTTACACGAAGGAGCTAATGCTTGCAAATGTGCAGGTATAGGCCTGTTTTTTTGACTCTGAATTATCTGGCTTGTTGGATAATCATTCAGAATATGCTATTTGGTTATAGAATGTTTACGTGGTAGAGCCTCTCTGGGTTTTTTCACATGTGTATGCCATTTTGTGGCAGCAACTTTGGGTTGATGACTGAGTAGTTAACAACTGATCATTCTTATGAAATGGTATTCGAACAATGAGAAAATGGTATTTGATGATGATTAATTTGAATCAAATACTTCCTGGAAAATAACACGGTTCTTTCAGATTCTTATGGGAGTTTGGTCTTGTTCTGGAGGATCAAGAGTGGCTTAAACCATGAATGTATTTAAGATCAGATACAGATACTGTGTGAATTATAGTCTCTCAGCTTTAATCTTATTATGAAAAGATTTTTACATCTTATTATCAGTTTCAAATAGGCAGAAAATGTAGCTCCCAGGTTTTCAAACATGCTTTTGTCAAGTGCATGTGCGAGTAAGTTGACAGGGCAATTGCGAGTTGCTACGGCCTATAGATGAGTTGGTACAGTAGGCAGTGGAGCTGCAGCATTCGCTTTGATTTGTGGATTGCCCACATCAGGTAGTAATACCATGGGGGTTACAATCCGTAGTAGCTCAAAATTCTTGCATTCAAAGGGATTTTTATTAACTCTTTGTTTAGTACCATTTTTTAAACTGTTTTGTGAGGTCAAAGTAAGTAAAACTTCATTTGTCAGTTAGAGATTGATTAGTGACAGGCTATCTTGCTGCGACTCTTGCGTTGTTGCCGGACAGTGATTGAAGAAGCTTCACACCAGGTGAAGTTGGATTGTTAAGACTTCATTCCTGTCATTTTACGCGACACACTGTTGATTATCCAGAGGTTAAACGAAAGCTTCTTTTGCTACACCTATAATGAGGCGGGGGCTTCTGGTCGCCTATTGATCTCATCATGTGCCCAGTTAGGAGTCCAACTGCTCCACATGACTTATTCTGCGAGTTTGGTGATTTCTAACTTGCATATCGGAACCATTTATGTTAGGGGCGAAAGGTTGAAAAAGGTGAAGAATTGCAGACCATACCATTGGCTGACCGATACTGGTTCATTATTTATAGGTCACCGTGGCTTATGAGTCTTGAAATTCAATTCATTTAAGAAATATGTCAAAATTTGTAGATCAAGCTTCGTTCATTTGTTAGGTGGCTCACTCATCGCCATCCATGGAAGGCCATCTTCCTATTGTGAATTTCTCTTTAAGCAAGTTCACTTCAATGTCGATACAATTTTTTTTTGGGGAAACTAAATTTTATTTTTGATAATGCCAACCTTTCTTGGATGAGTGACATGTTTGATTATTTTTTTAAGGAAGGTTTGAAGTTTAAGTATTATTGTATAAGGAAAAAAATCTCATTATGGCAATTAGTCTTGTCATATTGTGTTACCAATTCAAAAAATATATTTTTTCATAAAAAGGTACCAATGGTTTTATTAAAAAACTTTTGATGTTTGTATCAAGTATTAATGATGAAACAATTTATTTTTATTAAGCTTATTTTGTTGTTTATCTGGGTTTAACGATCTTGATTTCTTTTTTGTGATTCTACATACTTATAAATTGTTGGACTTGGATAGTGTTACTGAGTTTCGGTGCCTAGCTTCTTGATCCTTATGTTCCTAATTTCACTTTCGTCTTCTAATGTGAAAGGTAAGGGGAGTACATGCAAAGACTCCAATGCTTAAGTTAGTATAAGTGTAGTAGAGAATATCTATAGTGAGTTTATGCTTACCTATCAAATGTGTCCTTTTTGTCTATTTATAAGTGTAAACAATGATGTAACTACTATTGGAGTTATGCGGTTGAGGTGTATAGTAACTCATCATTAATGGGATTGAGGAAACGAGTGTATGAAAGCGGGAGGTTTACCAAGTAATGGGGAGGTGTGACGTGGATTTAGCCAAACTTCAAAGCCTAGTTGGGTACATAGGCCCTCCAGCTATGAGCTCTTGAAAGAGAAATAGGAGCTTAACTTGAAAAACATATAGGAGCTCATCTTGAGGATGATATAGGAGGTCGGTTATTAACAAGAATGTGGATTGCTATATTTGTTAACATGTGTCAAGTGATAATTAAGACAAGGGCATGTAATGATGAATGTTTAGTAATTTGAAGTATTGTCACATCTTGCATGAAATATGAATAACTACTACATAATTGTCCGTTTATGATTTTCGCGTCGTTTCGCTTTTGCACTTTTTCAAAGGACATTGTGGTTGTTAAATATTTAGTTTTCTCCATTTTCATTTTGTTTTTTTAAGTATGTCTTTTTTCCCATGTGGTTCACCTTGCTCCCATTTCTTCATCTTTGCCTAAAGAGTCTCTTGGACTATTTGAGATTTCAGACTCGGTACGCTTGTCTCCCACTATTTTTGCTTTTATTTATAATACGTTTGTTTCTAGTACTTTGTCGTTTGAGGTTGAGGGGTTTCATGACACAGTGAGGGCTTCAATGTTAGCTAATGAGATTTATAAGATAGGAGATTGGTTGGAGAAGGAAAAGAGTTATGGGTCTTCTTTTTGGATTTGGTTGAAAATAAAGGGATAGAGGTAGGCCCAAAAAGGTTAGGTGAGAATGTTGGGGTTGTGATGACTGTAGATGGTGACAATGAGGAAATGTTGGAAGTTGTGGTGGTTGGAGGGGTCTCAACACATCAACCGTGCAAGAAAAAAATGAAGTCTTACAAAAATAATAGTATCATGTAAGCATGTAAGTTTTCCCCGATTGTAATTAAGGGTTTTAGTTGAGTAGCGGGAGAGGTTGGTGTTCATAGCTCATTTTTGTAAGCAAAGGGATCAATTGAAGGGAAGAGTGGGCATAATATCGATAGAGTGTTTTAATGGTTTATTGGTTGAATCATGCTCAATCGAGGATTGAATTTTCCTCTGAGCTACTTTTGATAAGCCTAATTTTGTATTTATATACGAGGCTCTATTTAGTGAATTAGTAATAACTTTGTCATTTTTTGACTTTCTATGTGATATCTTAAATACTCTAAACTCTGTCACAATTGCATCCCAATAATTGGGCTTTTCTACGAACATTTGATAACTTATGTGATGTGATTAATATTATGCCAATTGTGGACAAGTTTATGTATTTTTATCAGTTGAAGTTAAGGGTGAAAATTGGGTGAATTTCCTTAAATGATGCTCATTATGAGGGTTTATTAATTTTGTACACTCAATCTTGAAAAAAATTTAAATCTGAATTTTTTTGAGTTCGTCATTCTCCTATTAATGCTACTTCTTGAGAGATTTTTTATACTTTGAAGAGGAAGAGTAGATTTTCCTTCTAGTGACAATGTCACCATCTCAAATTCAAATCTTGTCCAAATAGAGTCTTAGCCTTTGCACTGAGTTTATTAATGAGAGGATGAACTTCTCAATCATCTAGTAACATGTCTCTAGTTCTTGTAGAACTTGACTTGTGTAATAGATTGATTTTTGTATGTTTTTCATCTTCTTGGACTAGAATAGAGTTAATTGTTGAGTTTGAGACTCAAAGATATAAGAACAAGTTAACTTTTAAAGAAGGATGACTTAGTATGGAATTGAGGAAATAATTATACAAGGAATGAAAATTTTACCAAATAGTAAAATAACAACCTTTAAAACAATTAAAAAATATAAATTGAATGTTTATCTAAGTTATCATGAATAAAGAAATAATTAGTTTTATATTGTATAACGACAACCTTATAAATATTTGAAAAGATAAAAATAGAATATTATATGGTTAACTTATAAGTTATTTAGAATTAACTAATAAAATTCAAACATATCCAAAAGAATAAATTATTATTATTAATAATAAGAAACATAGCATCGCTAACCTCCCTTTCAATGAACTAGTGATTTGGGACCAATTGAAGTTTTGTGTAGATTGAAACGAGATAAGCTTGTTATTTTTCATAAAGAAATAATAATTGTCGTTTGAAGGTGAGATCAAGTTAGATGTCCGGAAAATGTCCATTAAAAAATTAAAATGAGGGGTAATATTTAATTAATTATGATTTGTAAGCAGCGTAAATTTTAGATAGGGAGCGTCATTTAAATTCACGTCACGGGGTCCATATGTTAGATGTTAGATGGCATGTGCGTGGCTGCAATCCCAATAATGCATAGGCATAGTTGGAATTGAAGGATGGGCATGGCAAAGCATAGGCAGTGAGGACAGCCACCCTCTTTTCCTTGCGAATTAACCATGAAAGGCGTCTTTTCGGCGCCCGGTGATTACGTCCACTTCAAGTCCCAAGTTCCTCTACACAAAATCCCTGTATGTTTCTATTTTCCCCTTTTCCTTCTAGGTTTTATCCCATCCTTTCAAAATTTCCTCTACCTTCTCCGTAATCGTAACATCCACGATACTTTATGTGGGAATTTTTACAATTCTGTTTGATCCTTTTTCTTTTTAACTCTTGACGACAGATTGGCACTAAACAGTGGCGCTATTACGATTTCGGTCCTAAAGCTGTACCTCCGCTTATATGTCTTCCTGGAACGGCGGGAACCGCTGATGTATATTATAAACAGATCATGTCATTATCCATGAAGGTACTGCATATTAGCACATCCAATATGTTTCCACTGATCACATCGAGTGGGATTGTGGGGTTTGAAATGACCTAATCTTTACCCATTCATCTCATGTGAATAGTCGAGATTGGAAGTTATTTCAAGATCGCCTACACACTAAAACGGTTACTTGACTTTTTAAATTAATCTTAGTCATACATGGATGATTTAATTGTTAAGATTTGACGTGTGGACATCGTGCTTGTTGAAATGACACCATCCTCGCTTCTCCTTTAAGTTTATATGCTTTCTTTCTCTGTGCCACACTCAGAAGCTTCGCATAATCCTTTTTGAATGTTAGGCAATAGATAGCTATCTTCAAAAATGCTCTTTTGCTGCAAAAAGAAAGAGAGCAATAACCTAGAACTTCAGCTAACTTCAGGATAAAGTATAGTTAACGATCAAACTTGTTTTGGCTATTTAAATGGGCAACTAGGTATCTCTGTTCATCATAACTTGTAAGATAGCTTATTGCTAAATACATGGATTGCATTTTAGAAAATCACATGTAAATGAGGCTTGTTTTGATATGTGTGAGAGGCTTGTTTTGATGTGTGTGTGTGTGTATGAGAATTTTAAATAGAACCAATGAATACGTCAAAAGGAGATATGGGCCAAATGTTAGATCAATTAAGTCATGATCTGAAGAAATACATTGTTTACTGTAGAAGAGCGAAGGGGACACATGGAAATTATAGAGAGGAAGAGGTTATTACCCTGAGTAGAACATGGTCAGAAACGGTTTTATAGAGTGTGCTGCTGGGATAAGGGAAGGTAGTGCGTAGTTAAGAATATTTTTCAGCTGTAGGCTGGAGTTCACAGCTCTGGGAGCTGAGAGATATCTTTTACTTTGTTCCTTTTATTTTTTTTGGAATTGATAGTCTTTGTTTGGGGAATTGAATTCCTCACATACCAATTATTAATCAGAATACCATTTTCAGAGTTGATTTCTTTGTAACTGATATATACCTCTGTTATAACAAGAGAGGTATGTTGTGCATTAGTAATACAATTAGAGTATACAATATAATCCCATCATATGTTGCCTACTAGAGTTTTGTTTATTTATCGGGTGTATGCTTGTATTTACTTGTATTAATCCGTGTATTGCAATTTTAGAAGGGGTAACCAAAGTTTCCATTTTGTACAGGGTTACCGTGTCATATCTGTTGACATACCTCGTGTATGGAATAATACTGAGTGGATTCAAGCATTTGAAAAGTTCTTGGATGCTATTGATGTACACCATGTATGATCTCAAACTCATTATGCTTTCTACTACCAACTTATTACTCATAAAACTTGTTATTTTAGCATTATCTGGTGTTTCTCCATGTATGAATTTGTTTGAAATGTCTTCTCGTATAGATGCTAAGCCTATAAATTGTATGCTTTTGAAGCCACTTATGCTTAATTTCATATCAAACAATTTGATAACTTTATTCTATGTTGAAGACATTGGTCATTCCAATTAATGGAAAGCCCTACATCACTGGTCAGCAATTAATTTAAAGGGTTATTTTGAAATCTCTGAGGTTCTTATAATTCAGTTTTGCACATCCTCTAGACACATGTAATATGTTTCAGCTTTGGGATTTGGATACTGTGTGGGATGTCTATGCACATGTACCTTGAGGAGTGAATGATTCTTAGATATTTCCAAGAATTTGTGTCATGATATAGGATTTAATTAGGGTAAACAAGACTAGCCAAGCTAAATCCTAACCCAAACCTACTAACAATCTTGGAGCATCAGCCCAAATATTGAAATGTACAATATAATAAGGCTTAACATTTGGTTTATGAGCCTCTTTGAACTTGCTAACTTGAAATTTTTAATTTCAATGAACTAATTGTTTATAATGAATTAAATTGATATATATTCTTCCTTCCCAGATTTTTAAAGCCAAGCCCTTTTGCAATATATTTGAAGACCCAGCATGTGAGCCTAAATATAATCCAATCATACCTAAAATACAGGCTAACCTGCTTTTAAATTTTTCATGGTTGTTCAAGCCACTTGTCACTTATAATATCATGCATGGTTTTATAGTTAAATTATAGGTGTATATGTATAAAATTCCAAATGCTCTTACCTCAACCATTTCAATGAGGATGTAGTTTGCCACTGGAAATATGTTTCATTTGGTGTGTACTTAAGTTGTTCTTCAAGTATATTTCAATTACTAGTATCTTGTAGGATTAATCGTTCTGGAAGTTAATTCTATCAAGTATCACCAATAGGGAAATTTCTAACCAAACATCCAAATGTATTTCTCATATGATTGCTTGGTATAAAGCATGCTCTACACAATGCATGATTAAGATTTTAGTAGTTTTACCATAGTTATCAGAATCTTACAATACATGATTCGAATCTTACAATTTGATACAATTAGGCTATCTACCTATTTGTATCATAAGATGAATCTTAAATGACTTTGCATCTTACGATACATGAATGAATCTACATAATTTTGTCTCATTGATACGAGTCATATGATTCATTTTTTTTTCTTTCTTTTTGGTACTTTTCTTTCACCAATTTTCATGAAAATTGAAAAGTTATAAGCTTTAACACCTTAATGAAAAAGAATTGAAGGAACACTTCTAAACTCTCATCCTATTTGATTACTTTACTACTTTAGTTGTCACTTGCTCATTCAATGCATACACTCTATTTAACTATTTCTTGAAAATTAAAGGCTTCGAAAACTCATATAACTAATAATTTTCTTTTATAAGACTTAGTTAAGTTGTTTTATGTATTTCTAGTTAAAAAAATTTACATCAAACACCATATATCATCATTTGATATGTTTGAAGTAATTTTTTGTACATCTAAATCATATGATTTGATACAAATTAAGATTCATGATTCAAAAAATGGCTCAACGATTCATGATTCGAATCTCAATTTGATAACTTTGGTTTTTACAACAAATCTCTCCACTAACTGCTCAATATGTCCAAATTTCTGTCTGTGTAATGTCATTTTAAGTTTGAATCTATTATTTGGTGATAGAGCTCCGTACAACATAAGAAAATGTTTAGTAAATTAGTTTAATATCTCTTGCAGATACATCTTTATGGTACGTCACTTGGTGGCTTCCTAGCACAACTTTTTGCTCAGCATCGTCCTAGGAGAGTTCGGTCGTTAGTTCTATCAAACACATTTTTGGAGACACGAAGTTTCTCTGCTGCAATGCCATGGGCGCCCATGTACTTTTCTCAGATTCTATGTAAAGAGTGATAATAGATATAGGCTAGAAATGAACAAACTTCTTGTGGTTGTGTCCTTTTAATTTATGAAAGATTAACTGCATTCTGTGCTGACCTGTTGGAATCTGTAGTGCAAACAAAAGCATAATGATTACTTCACCTATACACATAAGACTATATGCACTGTCAAGAAATTATGATAGGTATAATCACAAAGAAACTAGAATGATATCTTCAAAATTACGGATTTATTTCTGTACTGTTAGACAAATTACTCCCTTATATCTCATTAAACTAAGATTGTCCATATTACTATTGTGAGCACTTGCTGATACATATAGTATGCCTGACCTTAGAATTATGCAATGCAGTATCCCCAACCCTTAAACTTTTTTTGTACAACAAAAAAATGCATCATCTGTCTCAATTTGGAATTTCTTGTTCTACTTCCTGATTGTTCTTTTCATTAAATCTATTATGTTTTCCATCTATTAACTTACCCAGCTTTACTATTACATTTGCAGTGTTAGCTGGACTCCTTCTTTTTTGCTGAAGCGGTATGTCTTAACAGGAATTCGTGATGGTCCCCACGAACCATTTATTGCAGATTCAGTGGACTTTGTTGTTTCTCAGGTAATCTTTGTCTTGCATAATCTAATGGTTATTAGCAATCTGCTATTTGTGCCTTTCAGTGTGCAAGAATTTTTCTTGTTTTTAGACTCAAGAGTTTCCGCTTTACTAGTCAACTATCCTGAGGCACTCCATATTTCCTTAAAATGTTAATCTATATCCTATTTATAAGAAACTTGTTTATGTTTGCATTTATTGTGTTAAGTAGCTTGTTTGATTTACTTGATTCAGGTTGAAACCCTCTCTAGAGAAGACTTGGCCTCCAGAATGTCGCTGACAACTGATGATGCTTCAGTGGGACCTCTTCTTCTTTCAGATTCATTTATCACTATAATGGATGTATGTCATCTCTCAAGTCATAATTTGCTTATTTCTGTATCATGCCTTTCTTGAAAGATATGGTCTTTTTGCATGGCTCTTTTGTTATTTAATAAATCTTGGTTATTCAGTCTCTAGATTAATAGGTAATCTTATTATTTCGGTGTGCCTAGTACAAGCTGTTTTTTCATAATACCATTCCACTCTAGTTTTGTTAAATTCTGGTGACAATTCTTTCCAATTCACCATCAACATAATTATATATACATTTTGTTTGTGACATTGAAATGATAATGTCTAATGCTTTTTTTTTTCTTATTATTATAACCCAGAATAGTATGATGATATCAAATTTTTAGTGACTTCACTTTCATCTCTTTACATGGTCTTGCTCCTTTCTTAAAGACTAATGACTACTGCGCAATTCCTCAACAACTTAAAGATCAACTGGGTGAAAGGTATCCTGAGGCAAGGCGTGCATATTTGAAAACAGGTGGAGATTTTCCTTTTCTTTCAAGACCGGATGAAGTCAACTTGCATCTCCAGGTACATGTCATATCTAACTTTTCTTACTTATTTTACATGGGATTTGTTCTGACAGTCTTGGGCTAATGGATTTAACTTTGTCTTTATTATGGCAGTTGCACCTTAGGCGTGTTGGTGTGGAAGCTCGGCCAGATTTGGTTCACAACATACCTAAAGGTGATCTTGGTGGAAGTCCTAGCAAAGAAAATAACGGAGATGACTCTGACAAGTCATATAAGGATGATAGAGGAGGCTCAGAAAATCCACTTGCTGAAAATGAGATAAATCCTACTACCCCAGAAAGCTCGGGATCCGGTAATTTAGACAAGCAACCACTCGATAGTTCAGAATGTTGCCACTTGGATCATGAACCTACCTTATATGCCTTTCCTTGTGGATTCACAAGGGAAAAGCACGTTGTGCCTCCAGGAACTCCTGTACATTTTGTGTGGGAATATATTGTTCTTTTTCATCTTCTTCGTTACATCAGTTCACTGTACATTATCTGGAACTATTCTTTGGAATTTACGCAAGTTGTGTAAGTTGAAATTCTTTTGGATATACAATGTATCATGACAACCGAGTGCGTGAAACAAAGTTATTAAGATGGACCGTATTGTGATTGGATTTCTGAGTTCCTTCGGCTGGATGAACTTGAGGTAGCTACGTTGTAAGTTATTATGCAACTTGAAGGTAGGGTTAAACCATCAAATTTTGTATTTCATGTTTTTAAGTAGTTGCGTGACCCGGAAGTGTTTTGTGAAGTTTCTCTCTCTCACTCTCTCTTGAAAGTCTGATAGTGTTCATGTAAATTTTCAACTTATTTATTTAATGTGATTATTGAACACACAAATCACAGGCTCGAAAGGATGATAAACCATTGAAATGTCGGAAATCCATTAAGGATTAATATGAGAAGATTATTAAAAGATTGAAAAAAAATTATATTGATTTTATTTTTTACTTAAGTTTTATTATATTTTTATCATTTTTTATTAATTTTTGTAATTTTAAATGTTTTCTAAAAATTTATGAAGTTCTTTTAAATTTTATAAACTCATAATTCTTTTAAAATTTTAAAATTTTTATGATATTGATCTATTAAAATTTAGATTATAAAATGTTAATCACAATTTTTTAAAGTAAATTTGATAAATCATAATATTTTTATATAATCTTTTAAAATTTATAAGATTTTTTTATTTTTAAAATCTTAATTTAATACACTTCATATATTCTTAAGTTGTAATTTACCAAACTCACATGGTTAGTACAATAGTTGTGATTCAACAAAGTTTATAAATTATTAACAAGCTAAGTTGCAAATGAATAGAATCTCGATGCTTAATTAAGTGGAGTAACAATATTAACTCAAATTGGAGCGTCGAATATATATATTACAAATGATAAATAATATATAATACAAATGATAAATATTTATTTTTAAAATTTATATAACAAAGTAGCATATATTTACATAACATTATTTATAAATGTTTATTTTATATAATTAAAGTTAAAATTTTAATTAAAATATAAAATAAATATTTTTAAATATATGAATTGTGTTTTTAATTTATAATAAATAATTTAAATTAAGATATTTTACTTTTAATTATTCATTTTATTAAATTACTAAAATTAAATTCAAAGATATACAAGTAAATGAAAATAGATTGAAAAAATAAATTAAGATAAGATATACATATGTAACTGAAAGGGGTTTAATTTGATATGGTTGAAAAAAGACATCCAAAAGTGAAAATACAAATTTTTATTATAATTTAAGGAAATGAAAATAAAAATCTCACTATTCAAATGTATTCTAATATAAAATAATTAGGTTATTCAGGCAACATATTTCAAAATTAAATTTAGTTGTCGGAAACTCTAAATTATATATGATCTTTTAAAACATCGTTGAGATTGGTAATGCGAAAAGATTAAAACTTAAATATAATTTTAGTAGGAAATTTCAAATGATAAAGTAATTTGAATCGAAGCGCTTGAAAAGAATATCATAGGATGCGTACGAGTTTCTTTTACAATGCCAATCATTGCAGTGTAGAGGGTATTGCGCAGACCCCGGTGTTCTCCATTGAAAGGGCATTTGTTGTATAAATTCTTAAAGGACATTTTACAATATCGTCACAAACAAACTATTCTACCATCAAATATGTACGTAGTCCCAGCTAATCCAAACGCTATTTGTTGAATAACAAAATGAAACAGATGATAGAAATTGCCCATCATCTGCGGGCAGCGTCGGCAATGCATTTGGGGACTAATTTTCAAAAACTTGATATTAAAAAATATATTAAACTACTAATTTTAATTAGTTTCATTTGCATTTAGGAGATCCGACTTTAGCCCATCATTAACAAAAATAGACCCGTTTTCCTTTGGAAACCGCTTGAAAGCACAAATATATTGGTACAAAAGCAGTAAAACAATGCGATCCTTCAAAACTTCTCAACATATATTACTTGAAATTAAAACCAAAAACCGCAGTCAGCCATCTCTTTAAAAAGACAACCTCCAACAGGTTAAAAGAAAAAAACACCACATTGATAAATTGACTTAACTAGTTCAAGTATCTTTCTCGGTCTAACCATAGGTTCTTAGCATCACTAAGACCGCATTACCTATCCAGCCTTCAAGTAAACATCAAAATGAAATGACAAATTGCTAGCTCAATGGCAAATGCAAGGCAGCAAAACCCATGAATGTGGATACATTCTCTAAGCAACCAGAGTACTAGCAGTTGTTGATTCGCTGCAAAATGTCACAAATCATTAATAGCAGGATAGGCACGGTGCAAACGGGTAAAAAGAAGATACAAGATTAGGCTTTAAATTAAAAATACACATAGACTTATAAAAACATCATGCAGATGTTAGCATTCAACAAAAAATACATAACTATTAATTAGCAGTGAACATCAGTAAAATTTCAATCAAAAAATCTATGTAAAACATCCAAATCCAAATAATGTCAAGTATGCACCACCTATTGAAAACACTTCTAAGAAAGTATGTCCATTTGCATGACCGTGACACTCTTATCTATTTGACCATTTTAGAATACATCCAGCAGGTAAAAAATATATTTCAAAAACAAAGGATAAGCTGCATCTAGTTACTTATGTCACCCATTTCAATAAAATACTAAAACACGCTTCCTAAACATAATCAAAGGGTATGGTATACAGAATTTGAACCACTCAAAATGAAAGATCCAAAGAATACTTTAATACTGTGTTTGAATATGCAGGGGAAAAGTAGGCGAAAACACTTCTCTTCCCTTCCACTCCACTACCCACAGCCCAAAAGACTCCAAGCATAGGAATATAACATAAACTAGAACTTTTAGCCTAAGCACTGTTTTATTCAACTCAAAATGCATTAATAAAATAATAGCAAAAAAACACATAGCATCAATGCAACAAATAGGCGAGAGGTAGGAAGGTGCTTACTACTTCCAGACTGGTGGGAGCTTCTTAGTCTTCTTGTAGTAGCGAGCAAGTCGGTGGATTCTGCTCTCCACAAGAATCAACCTGAACTTAGAGTCCTTGTCCTTTCTGTTCCTCTCAAGATGCTTCCTAATTGAAACTGCCTTCTTAATTAAATGGTACAGATCCTCTGGAATTTCAGGCGCAAGCCCTGAAAACCAATTACAAAAATATTTATTCATTATTATTAGGATAATTACAAACACGTACTAACTTTCTCTTGCATTTCATCAGTTATCCTCTATCCCCCCTCCTTACAACTATCCATTAACACTATCCTTATTATTACCTAAAATATAAAAAATTGTAAGCACAATTGCAGACAGAAAGCACAAACCGTGAGCTTTGAGGATACGAAGGATTTTGCTGCCAGTGACGCTCTTGACCTGTGCAATGCCGTGAGAATCTCGAAGAATGACACCAATCTGAGATGGGGTCAAACCCTTCTTCGCAAACTTGCAAATGTTCTCTTCCACCTAGAGAAAAAAAAAAGATTAAAATTAAAATCATTAACAATGCAAGAAAAACATGATTCGAGGAAACTGAGAAGTGATTGAATAGAGAACCAGAGAGAGAAAGTTACATCTTGCGAAGAGATCTTAAGCCAACTAGGGGGTGTCCTTTTGTAGGGCAAAGCAGAAGAGGATATACCCTTACTGGAACCAAAGGAAAAGGCAAATGTTAATTTTTAATAGTGGGAGAGAAGAGAAGGAATTTGATGATAGAGATTGAATGAATGGATAGAAACCCGCGACTGTGCATGCGACCCATAGCTGGTGGCTGGTGGCTGGTGGCTGTCACTCGGTTGCGACTGCGCTTCTTATGATTAGGGTTGCGATGTTCTTCTGCCCACTCCACACCACTCTGAAACCCTAGCCTACGTTTCCTTGTCTATTATTTATAAAAAGACACGGCCATCTGTATTGATGCTACGTCGTTTCACAAAAACGAAAGAAAAAAATAACTTTTATTATATTTTTTTTTTAAAAAGATAACAATTATGTTGATACACTTAATAAAAAATTATACTTATTATCTTACAAAAAAAATAGTATATTTATTAATTTTTTAATTGACATCTCTCAAATATTAATTTATAAAACTGAAATGAAATACATTTTAAAATCATATTATTTTAAATAACAATAACAACATATTCTTTCATTTCTTTTTTAATTATTAAGCTAACTTTTTAAGACTCGCTCCAATATATGAATTTCACTCTATGTATTTAATAAAATTTATTAGATATAAAAATTATATTAAAAATAGACAAAATGTCAATAATAACATTCGTCAATTTCCATTTGTGCTTTTTTTTTACCTTTGTTTCAAGATTAGCCGTTTGTCTTAAGCTCAAATCTTGATACCAAGTGAATTTCCTATCTATTAATTCAAATTCACTCGTTTTTTATTCATTTTTTATACTAATACCTTAAAAGTAAACAATTTCTTAATACTAGGTGTGTAGTTAGATATGGGGCAGTTTTTTTTTTTTTTTGTCGTTCAATCGATTTAACCAAAAAAAAAAAATTCATTTGACATCTTTTGCATTTTGGTTTTGTATTCAATGGTGCCTAAGCTCAAAAAGAAATTATATAAAAATTAATTGGGTGAATAAAACCCCAAATGACATTAGAAGAAAAATAAATAAAAAGCAATTGGGTCACTGAGCAAGTAGTTGCTCATACACGAAGAACTCCTCCATGTTATTCTCTAGCTGAAGCATCTGTATTATGGTTTACCCATCCTTCCAAAAGTGCCTTCCAACGGACTAAATTTTTCATTTTTTTTCTTTCTCACTAGACTTATATGACTTTGAGTTAAATGTTGGTATTCTTCCCATTGCTTCATAATTCCTTTGTATTTAAAAGATACTAATAAGTCTCTCAAGCAATTGAATTAAAGTTATACACACTTATTTAAAGAAATAAAACTTTCATTATAATTTTTTATTTTCACTTATTAAAATCTAAATTAAGTAAACCATCTTACTATTTAAATTAGAATACATTAATTCTTCTAGGAAATTTGCCCTAAATAATAGATTTTTTTTTACTATTTTTTTAGTACCTAAATATTTTAGAATTTTTATTTTCAATTTTTTATTTTTTATTTCTTATTTATTTTTAGTTCCTGTCCAAAATTAAGAGACTAAAGTAGGAATAAAAATGATTAAGAAATGTTAATCAATAAAAAAATAAATCAGAGAC
>JAMLFT010005562.1:0-17371 GCA_026544285.1 Pachyrhizus erosus
CCGATCTAAAATACTTATAAAAAATAATAGAAAAAAAAACTCAATTTAAGATTTAAGTTATTTACTTTTTTTTAAAGTGATCTTAGAAAACTGGGTAAAAAAGTGATTTTTTTTCAGATGTTTTATGTGAAGTAATTTTTTTTTAATTTTAATTATAAA
Organism: Pachyrhizus erosus; assembly: GCA_026544285.1. Classification (NCBI taxonomy): domain Eukaryota; kingdom Viridiplantae; phylum Streptophyta; class Magnoliopsida; order Fabales; family Fabaceae; genus Pachyrhizus; species Pachyrhizus erosus. The sequence continues at coordinate 160 of JAMLFT010005562.1, forward strand.
ATTATATATTTTATTTAAAAAATAATTATAACTTTAACTTATTTTTTTTCAAAAATTTGTCAAATGGCTTTTTAAAATAATAAATAATATTTTCTTAAAAGTGTAAATAAACATACAAAATTACCAAGTGATTTTTAACAATATGAAATACTTTTACATTTATGGGTTAAATTATTTTTTATTTTAAATTAAAAACAAATACAATGTATATGGAAAAGAAAAATATTCTAATAAAATTTGAACTTGTCAATTTAAGCATAAGTCATTTATAATTAATAATAATAATAAAAAAAAGATATGACATCGTTTTGAAGACTAAGTTCTCACTATCCCGCACACACCAACCCCGCGCGTAGCCAGAGAGAGATTATGGCTTCCTCTGCAACAGACGATAACCCAAGTAAGTTATCTACTTTCTCTAACACACTCACATTTCTCTAATTTATCCCCGTTATTGTTAAAATCATAATAATCATCAATTGAAATATAAGTTAAAATAATTGTCCTTAGTTTCATATTCTGTTGAGTAGTATGTCAATTCTCAAACTAGGAACAACTTAGAGAATGTGTGATAGTTTCAGTACAAAATTCATGCTTATTAAGATGTTTGTCTAAAATTCCTTAAATTTTCAAAACCTTGATTTGGTGCTTTTGGGTCTGCAGGATCTGTAAAAAGAGTAGCTGTTGTTGGTGCTGGGGTAAGGTGAGGTCAATGCTTCATATGATAAATTCAGTTCTGACATGCAGCTTGTTATTATGTGAAATTCATCTTCGACATAAAAGAGTGTGTTGAAAAGAGTGTGACTGAAAGTGCATTGAAAAGAGTGGGTTGCTAGCATTTGTCTTTGTATTTTTTCTCTGTATATTATCTAGTTGCATGACTCTAAATCTTAGTTGGTCATAGGTTTGAATCCGAAAACATCCTCTTTGCATATGCAAGGTTAAGATTGCGTACAATGACCCTATATCTTCACATAGCAAGGGACCTTCTGGCACCAAGATATGTTAGTTTTTTTAAGTCAGATTGATCATTTGGATTATTATTGCTGGCTTGGCTGGATTTATACTAGTTAGCATAAAACCTTGCCCTTCATGTGCTGGGAAATTTTTTAATAGCATCAACATTGGTTTTATGTTGAATTGAAGGATGTGTAAGGAAATGAATTTAAAAGGAATAATGAAATGATGTCATTTCAGGCTGTTTCACTATTGCCATTTTGGCTGAAATAAGATGATTGGTTGTATTGTATGGTCTATATTGTATTTTACAAAGGGCATTGGATGCCTGCATCCTCCATGATAAACTTCTCAACCGTTCATGTACCTTAGATTTTAAGTATTCATGATCATTAACTCTCGCTAACTTTGTATGGTGGTGTCAAGTGGGCCTGCTGCAGCTTAACCATTGATGTATCTTAGGTTTTAAGTATTCCTGACCATTAACTCTCATTAACTTTGTATGGTGGTGTCACGTGGGCTTGCTGCAGCTTAACCATTGATGTACCTTAGGTTTTAAGTATTCATGACCATTAACTCTCGTTAACTTTGTATGGTGGTGTCAAGTGGGCTTGCTGCAGCTTACAAATTGAAATCACATGGTCTAGATGTCACTGTATTTGAAGCTGAAGGAAGAGCTGGAGGGAGGTTGAGAAGTGTTTCTCAGGATGGTCTAATTTGGGATGAGGGAGCTAATACAATGGTAAGTTTATCATGATCAGTATTCAATCAAATTCCAAAGTCTAAACCATTGATTTTTTTAATAAATAAATTATTCATGTTCATTTCATTTAGAGGAGGAGGATTAGTAATTTAGTCTTGGGAAAATTTCTAATAACCCTTCTGGTGTTTCAGTTATTTTCAACTTTATTACATGAAGCTCATTTTGAGTGAAAAATAAATTTTGTAAGTTTTAACATCCTATTGGTAGGGCTAGAGGTGAGTCAACCCAGGTTGCAAGCTACTCATCCTTATATTTTTGAAGGAAGATGCGTCTCACGTGACCTATGAGAAGTTAAGACTAACAAAATTTAATGTTTTCAATCAAAACAAACTTCAGGGGCGTTATGTGTTACAAAATTAACTTAATATATAAAGAAAATGACTTAATTACCCTTTTTGTTCAATATATGCTTATAATGGAAGTTCTTACTTATTATGTTGAGTTTGGTTCACCTTGTGCAGGCTGAAAGTGAAATTGAGGTTAAAGGTTTGATTGATGCTCTTGGACTTCAAGAAAAGCAGCAATTTGTAAGGATTTTTTAGCTTTGATAACAGAATGTATGAGACTATGTTTTCCGATTATATAAAGCCATTTTCTTTCATTTATCTTCCACTGTTGACCTCTTTCTAATATTTTTGAGCTGCCATAGCCTTAGTTCTCTGAATTATAGTTTGGACTTTATTGTTATAATTGGAAATTTAAGAGTATTGGTGATTGATCTATTCTGGGTTTAAATATTTGTTTTAGTTGTGATTAAAATTGTGATTTTGTTTACTGTTACAGCCAATATCACAACATAAGCGCTACATTGTGAAAAATGGGGCACCACTTCTGGTATATCTTACTTATAACTTTGTCCTTTTCTAAATTATTGATGTTTGCTTTTCTATTTCATATTATTTGAACTTTTTAAATAGATTTCATGTTTTGCAGTTATTCATAATAAATATAAAATGTGGTAATTTTTTAAATCAGGTACCCACAAATCCTGCTGCACTACTGAAGAGTAAACTGCTTTCTGCACAATCAAAGGTTTCTTTCTTTCAACATGCCTAAGGATCTTCCAGCTTCTTCAGCTTAAAATTTTCATTATCATTCAAAGTTTCTATTTGATTAATGTTACTTATAAATGCTTACCATCACACACTTCTCAAATACTCCTCTGCATTTCATTGCATTTGCATAACATTTTGAACCTCACTATAACTTTTTATAAAGGTATCAGATTCTGGACATACACCTCCCATCACATGTGTAAATACCTTTTTCCTTGCAATTTTTTTGGCAATTGTCAGAAATGCATTCCCTTGTACGAAATGTAGGCTATGATGATAGTTTGGGTAAATCATAAATTTTAAGTCTGAACACAATCTTAGATTTATGCATTTGCTAAAAATAGTGAAGTATATGGAGTCTGACAGTCTGTGATCATTTTCTGACATATTATTAGCATACAATGTCAATTGCCCAATCTCATTGCTTTTGATATAACAATTAGCTGAGAAATATGACTTGTTTTGTCTCTCTGCATATGTTTATTGGTTGTGCTCTTTTTTTTACTTCGGTTCACTTTTATATATAGCTCTGAGCTCTTATCAATCAGCATGGAATATTATGAAAGTTGTCATCCCATCTTGTGAATTATTTACTATTCACACCTATTTGCTGTGGGGAAAAACCAGTTTACAGGGCCATGGCCTACTCTTTTTTATGCAAGTTAACTTGTACAAGTTATTGCTAAAATTATGAGCAACTAACCCTTTGAGTAACTTCTGACCTTATTGGTTTGCATGTCGAATTAAATTTATTAAGAGGTTGATCACTCTGATTTGCACAAATTTTTCTTTTTAATTCATGTCAAGGTTTGCACTAGTAAAAATTACTTGTGCATAAAATAGATCTACTATGGATATCAAACATGGGAATTAGCATTACATGCACTCAAGGAAGTTGATGCCCAAACTTCAAAACCAGAAAAAACAGTTCTGGATATAATTTGGATTAATGTATGATTTATATGGAATGGAAATGAGAGCTTGTTTTCTCATGCTATTTGTTTCTTTTCTTTTTCCTTATTTTTAGTTCTGTTAGTGGTATTTATTACCTCTTCTAAATGTAGTTAATTAAACCTATTCATTTATCCAGCTTTAAGAGGATAACTTGCCCACTTAACGTTCTAAATTTGCAGATCAAGGTCATTTTTGAACCATTTATGTGGAAAAGAAGTGACCCCTCTAATGTGTCGGATGAAAATTCTGAGGAAAGGTTCAATAAACCTTAATTGATGGCATCCAGTTCTACAGAACCTTGCTCTTTGTTATACTTTACTATATCATAAAAGTAATATCCTTAGCCTTTGTTCTGCCTTCTTTCTTGCAGTGTAGGCAGGTTCTTTGAACGTCATTTTGGGAAAGAGGTATATGCCACACTATAATAGTATCAATCATTGGGTGTTTTTCTACTTGTGACTGACATGTTATATGCTTGCAGTGTAAACATCTCTTCAAGCATAATATTTAGGATAATTGCCAAAATATATGCAATGTAACCCTTTCTTTCTGTATTCTCATCGTGGACATGTCACCATCACATATGACTAGGCTAATGTTGTTAGTGAGATAACAGACAGAAAGGACCGCATTGCATATATTATGTCAATTAGAGGATCTCATTGAACATTTTAATAATAAAGGGATCAAGTTGAACAAATTAAAGAAAGAGACCAAATGAGTAATGTAACCTATTATTTATTTTTAAGATTGGAGTGTTTTGTGCCTTATTCTAACAAAATTATGTGAAGGTTGTGGACTATCTGATCGATCCTTTTGTTGGAGGCACTAGTGCAACAGATCCTGAATCTCTCTCTGTGAGTTAATTCTCCGAAATTAATTTCTTTCTACAATATTTCATATTTCATGCCTTTAAAGTTGAATTTTGGTTTTATTTAGATTGAGATTGGATAATCATATAAGATGTTAGTCATGATCTAAATTAATACACTATATCTACATAATATATATTGGATTTACTAATGTACACCCACTTGTTTTTTAGTTTGCTAATACTTTAAGATAATCTCTAATTATTACTTGCTAACATACTTTAACTAAAAAACAAATAGGTATAATAACAAACGCTTGTGGTTTGCTAATGTACATACACTTTTTAGTTAGAATACGTTAGCAAGTTAAACTGGGAATGTAACAAGAAACTACAAACTTAAAAGAACAGTAAATAGCCTAGCTCTCCAAGGCCAATTATCTTCAATCCTATGCCTAATTCTTCTTTCACATTCCCTGTCTCCCCTTATATTTTACCCTGATCCCTATATTCCTTCCCTTGCTTTACTCCTACCCACCTGACACTTGCACAAAGTGGTTTTAGCCTAACTTCCCTTTTTTGACTGCTATTCACATCATCCTTGATGTATTGTGTTTAACACTATGACCTGGACAGATGACATGGGGAACACATGTCACTCCAATAGAGAGAGAGAAAGAGAAAGAGAAATCACATGATTACAATGTTTTAAAAACCCAGACCAATCATTGATTCAGTTGAGGCACTGGGTTTTTCGCTGGTTGAACAAGTGAGTCAAGAGTTGAATTATATGAATTGATGTAGGTAAAATAAAAATTTGAGTAAATGTATATATATTACTTTTGCATCTATTTATCAACCAAGTGATATAGCTTAGTGGTTAACAAACACCTAAGGGAGTCTAAAGATGACGTGGGTTCAATTCTGCTGGGTGTCAATTTTCTATATTTTCTTTTAAAGCAAAGAATAACATCATGAAGAGCAGCCATCTTCAGCTTCAGCATCTTGGGCTTCACGCCTTGGACCATGTGTGTAGCACAGCACAGCAACACTAAACCAGTCAACTTCAGCATTTTGGGCCACATGTGTAGCAGAAACAGAAGCAACCAGCCATCTTTCAATGTCTGTCTTTGTGTCAACTGGTGGCCTGGCCTGGCCTGGCACTGAGTTTCATCAGTTTAATCCGGTTTGAAGCTCTTGTTCAATGATGTCATGAACGGGTCACATACATGTCCAATCTAAAGTACAGCTTGACTTGGTCATATGTCCAGTTCCCGGTTCTAGTTGAGTTTTAAAACTATGCATGGTTGGTCCTAGCAGCAATCACACACATGAACTGCATGACAGCATGCACTGTTGGGGCAAAAGCCCCGGTCATACCAATATTCTGGATTGTTTTTATCTTGCTATTTTTAACTAGTTTGAAGTTAGGTAAATTCCCCTTGAAAATTTTGACTTCTTAGTTATGGCCCCAATACTTTAAGTTGTGCTAGCTTTTGACTTTAATTACCTTATTTAATCTATTTCAAACAGATGCGTCATTTTTTCCCAGAGCTATGGAATTTGGAGAACAGGTATTGCCTGTAACTTACTTTTAGTGCTCTTAAATTATTTTGACTTAAATAACCTTTTAATCCATATAAAATAGGGTGTTTTTTTATTTTAGTCCTTTAAAGTTTTTTTTTTTTGTCCTTTAAAGATTTAAATTTTTTTATTTTAGTTCCTACTTTCGAATAACAACATTAATTGATGACATAATAGCAATTTTGACAATTTAGTAACTCATCATGTTTTCAGGGAGTTTGACAGAATAACACATGTAATTTTAGTCCAATAATATTAAACTAGTTAATAAGAGATTTAAAAACGTAGTTAGACAAAAAATTACTTGTAATTGTCTTATTAGACTTCTTAATAATGTAACAAGTTAATGGATTATCAATGTCGTTGTTATGTCATCGTTTAACAATGTTTCTTAAAAATAGGGACTAAAAGAAAAAAAAAATTAAAGGACTAAAATCAAAACAAAAATCTTTAAAGGACTAAAATGAAAATCTTCCTAAATTTTAGGAACTAAAATGTTATTTAAGCCAATTATTTTAGCTGATAATTTGTATTCTTTTCTAAATCATAATTTCTCTCTGGTTAATATTGTACTTGTTGATATTTGTATAATATGAACTATGGAGTTCCATTTACTGTTCACTGTTAGCAAATTAGTTGGTGTCTTATCTCTTAAAGAATACAACTTGTAGTTATAATAATTTGTTAGATATGAAAAAATTGTATAAATATTTCCCACAGGGTCTGGTGAACATAGCACGTCATGTCAAAATTGACTCTGTTCCTATGTAGATATTTCAAGTAGATGTTATTCTTTTCATGTATTGTAAAATCAGACTGTGACACTTGGGCTTATGCACTTGAGTAGGAATAATTGTTGTTAGAGTATATAGCTTACTGTAGTCATTATAGTAGATACTTTGTATCATAACTAACTTGAGTTTGTTCAAGTTTGTTATTAGTCTGTTAAGTCTAGTCTGTTCAAGTTAAGTCTAGTCAAGTCAGTTATTAGTTATTATAGCCAGCACTGACTAGACTTAACAGACTAATAACTAACTTGAACAAACTCAAGTTAGTTATGATACAAAGCATCTACTACTATAGTGACTACAATAAGCTATATACTCTAACAATTGTCTTGACTTTTAGGTACAAATACAACTTTTAGCCTAGTGGTAAGCACTGGATTCAGCAGTTGTTAAAACAGTCCTATCCCATTGCAAGTTTAAGCAGAAAGACTCACCCTTTAAACAATTGAGCATTCTACTTAACTCAGCTTTATGAATAAAATTTGAGTGTGGGAGTTGTGGGGTAGACTCCTTAGAAATGTAAGATATCATTTCTTTCATAGTAGTTTGGTTAATATATGATGGATATTTTATACTTTCAGATTTGGCTCCATTATAGCCGGGGCATTGCAATCTAAGTTATTTGCCAAAAGGAATAAAACTGGAGAAAATAGGCCTGCCCTAAGAGAAAACAAACACAAGCGTGGTTCATTTTCTTTCCACGGTGGGATGCAGGTATTGAATTGTTGTGCAAATATGTCTCCTCTGAGAAAACCCTATGTTGTGCCTGATTAGAGATTTGACCATATGAATATTGTATCGATCTCCTTAAGACACATCTTCCATCTCAGTTATATGATTTTACACAGCACAGACACTAACAGATACATTGTGCAAAGAGCTTGGCAAAGACGACCTTAAATTAAATGCAAAGATTTTGACGTTAGCTTATGGTCATGATGGAAGTTCCTCATCGCAAAACTGGTCTATTACATGTGCTTCTAACCAAAGTAAACAAGATGTTGATGCAGTAATCATGACGGTTAGTGTGGTTTTCCTTCTTTATCATGTTTTATTCTAGTTAAGTATAGAGACTGAATGCAAAAGGAGAAAAGACCCCTTGGCTATTTATTTATAATGATAATCATGAATACAAAATAATGATAGAATCTCTTAATTGTAGGGATGATACAATCTAATTTAATTATCTAAAAATTAGTAATTATGTAATTGAAAATAATAAAGAAAACAAGATATAATCTTATCATAATTAGCAATCATATGTCAACACTCCCCCTCAAGCTAGAGCGTATAGATCATATGCATCTAGCTTGGAACAAATATAGGATATCATGGACCCTCTAAGTGGCAGTTGATCTCAATGTATTCAATCCATTAATGAAAGATAAGATTAGATGCTGTATGTAAAGCCGCTTGGTTGTCACAAATAAGTTTCATGGACTCAACTGTACAAAAATTGAGTTCACCAAGAAGTTGCTTTAACCAAATTAGGTCACACGTAATAACAAACATAGCTCAATGTTCAGCCTTTGCACTAGACCTGATAACAGTATTTTGGTTCTTACTTTTCCAAGAAATGAGATTTCCATCAAATATAATACAATAACCCGATGTTGACCTGCTATCACCAGGAGATCTAGCCTAATCTACATTTGTATATACATCAATATTAGTGTGACCTCTGTTCTCATCAACCAATTCTTTTTTGAGAGATCCTTTAATATACCTCAAAATTTGGATTACAATATCCCAATGACTTTTACAAGGAGATTTAAAGAATTGACTTACAACATTGCTTGCAAAGGATATATTAGGTCTAGTCATGGTAAGATAGTTCAACTTCTCGACCAATCTTCAATATTTTCTTGGATTCGAGAAGGGCTCCCCCTAATCTAATACAAGTTTAGTGTTTGGATTCATGGGAATATCAACAAACTTGCAATCTAGCATCCTAATTTCTTTCAAGATGTTGAGAGCATATTTTCTTTGAAAAATGACAACATCAATTTTTGATTAGGCTACCTCAATTCCCTTAAAATACTTTAGACGACCTAAGTCTTAGGTTTGCAAATGCTGAAATAGTTGACTTTTAAGATCATTTAGGGCTTTGCGTAGCTTACAAACAAAACTACTAGACTCCCCTTGAGCAACAAACCTTAAAGGTTGCTCTATATAAACTTCTTAGCTAAATCACTATGGATGAATGCATTCTTGGTGTCCAACTGATAAAGGGATCAGTGATGTATGGTAGCCATAGACAGTAGGAGATGAATAGAGACCATCTTGTCACTGTAGTCAAGACCATAGATTTGAATGTAGCCCTTGGCTATAAGACGTTGATGCAGTAACCAAAGTAAACAAGATGTTGATACAATAATCATGACAGTTAGTGTGGTTTTCCTTCTTTATCCTTTTTTATTCTAGTGAAGTATAGAGACTGAATGCACAAGGAGAAAAAATCCCTTAACTATTTATTTATAATGATAATCATGAATACAAAATAATGATAGAATCCCTTAATTGTAAGGATGATACAATTTGATTTAATTATCTAAAAATCAATAACTAGGTATCTGAAAATAATAAAGGAAACAAAATATAATCTTATCATAATTAGCAATTATATTTAAACAATAATTAACAATCATATCTCAACAATTCTTTTGCTAAATCTTTCGATGTAGCCTTTGCATGAATGTATTAATATGAATAAAAAGTTAACCAAAGTCAGGGAAAAACTTGGCTAATATGTGAGATGATGCAGATGTGAAGGAAAGTTTGAATTTCAGATCAAACTAAATTAGAAGAAAAAGTAAGATAAATGAAATAAAAGAAAGTTTTATGCAAAAAAAGTAAAGGCATTATCATTGCAATTTACAATTGCTATTCTTCTGCTTAGAGTTAAAAAAAATGCTCTTACTGTCTTCTTGCCAGATCGCCAAGAAAATGTTGAAGCAAATAAACAAATGTATTATTATTATTATTATTGTTATTTTCTAAGGATAGGTTACTGTGAAACGGATAGAAATTTTGTTCAACAGGAACCTTCAAGTTCTTTTATAGTATTAAGTGATATTGCTATATATCTGAATGCATCTTTGTCTTTGTCAATAGCATATTAATTCCTGCAGATTGGTGTTAATGTGACATGGCATTTCACGTTGCTCAAAATTAATTACAGTTGATATTGAAGGGAACTTTGACTTAACATATAGTACATCTATGCTAGAATCTCTATTGATGGAGATCAGCGTTGAAGATTTATTCCTGTGATTTGTAATCTACACAGGCCTATGATAATATTCTCCCGACTTTTAGGCAGCACTTTTTTTTTCAAGAAAACAAAAGTTGGATTGTTCTGCAACAATTATTTTCCTTATCTAAAAATGTGTACCGTTGTGAACCTTTTGTTGAGTTAGTTTCTGAAGTTTTATTTTCAAGTTTGCACTTTTCTTCAATGAAACCTTCTATCATTTTGTTAGTTGCTGTGCTGATGACTTAAATTTCTTATGAGTTTTTATTTTATGTAATTAATAATACAGGCTCCTCTATATAATGTCAAGGACATCAAGATCACAATAAAAGGAAACCCCTTTCCACTTAATTTTCTTCCCGAGGTATTCAACTTTTCAACTTGACTTGGGTGGAGTTTGATTATTTACTTCCAAATTTATTTGTTTGCAAATATAAGGTGGCATTAATCAGAATGTGAAAGGGGTCATCAAACAAAGCTATAGCCATGTAAAATCAGCTTGTTTGTGAATGTCAAAGGTTACTGTGCTTAAATTTGAGATAGAGCAGCATCTATCCTATAGGGAACATGTCAAATAAATAAACTGAACTAATTATTTGCACCTTCTATTAATTATTGTTTCTAAAAGAGCATCTCACGACCCCTGTTGCAGATAAGCTACGTGCCAATGTCAGTCATGATTACTACCTTCAAAAAGGAGAACGTAAAGAGACCTTTGGAGGGATTTGGAGTTCTTGTTCCTTCTAAAGAGCAACAAAATGGTTTAAAAACCCTTGGTAATGTTTCCATGTCTATGGTTCAAAATATCTAAAATGGGTTAAACAATTTTCTGATGTAACTGCTGAATTATCTTACTCTACAGGTACACTTTTTTCCTCTATGATGTTTCCAGATCGTGCACCTAGTGATTTATATCTCTATACCACCTTCATTGGCGGAACTCAAAACAGGGAACTGGCTCAAGCTTCAACGTACTTTTACTGTAGTTGTAATCATATATTTCATAGAAGCAGAACCAAATGAGAACATATTGTCACTGTCTTGTCTTTTTTCACTCCTATTCAACTAATTATATTGAAGTTAATTAAGTAGCAGTGATAATAGATACATTGGAATTTGGAATAATAATACATTGTCAAAAGTCATATGTAATCTTCTGTTGAGTTGTCTTTTTATTCTTTTCTTTATATCATTTTCATTACTAGTTTGGTTGTTTACTGCAGTGACGAGCTAAAGAAAATTGTTACTTCTGACCTGAGAAAGTTGTTGGGAGCAGAGGGGCAACCAACATTTGCTAAGTATGTTGTCAATTTATTATCAATACTTCACTTTTATATCCTTCTAAGTTCTACATTATTCTCAATGGCAGCCATTTCTATTGGAGTAAAGGCTTTCCTTTGTATGGACGTAACTATGGGTCAGTTCTTGAAGCAATTGATAAGATAGAAAAAGATCTTCCCGGATTTTTCTTTGCAGGTAACTTATTGGGTCCCTTTTTTTAAATTCCACTTGAAGTCAGATGAAGCCACTTATGCATTCGTGTGAAGATGCAAATGCTAAGTTAAGTGCAGACCTCTTTTATGTAATTCTGGTAGAGATAAGATTATGGAATAAGACAAGAACATGAACATAGTATTAAATTCTAAGGCCCGTTTGAGTAAACAGCTTAATTAGGTGTTTATTAAATAAGTGTTTATCATATAAACACTTATGTATAAGTTGTTTCTATGATAAAAAATGAAATAAGATAAAACTACTTTTATATAAGTTATAAACTATTCTGGAGAGTTTATTGAAATAAGTTGAGAACAGCTTGTGGACATATCATAAGCTATTTTCATAAGTTTTCTCAAACACTTACACAAGTGCTCGTGTCATAAGATTAGGTCAAATACATCCTAAATTCTCATGCTACTAATGATGAACTTGGTAGGTAACCACAAAGGTGGACTCTCAGTTGGGAAAGCAATTGCCTCAGGCTGCAAAGCAGCTGATCTTGTAATATCCTACCTCAACTCTGCTTCAGACAACACAGTGCCTGATAAATGATATCATCATAGATGTAGGAACTAGGAAGGGTATGCTCTCTATTTACCAAATGTGTTGAATTAACTCCGTATTTCAGCATCTGTAAACAATGTAATAATTATTATCCTTGCACAATGCAACAGTCCCCATTTTGAATTGGGAGAAGGAAGTTCATTAAAACATTAAAATGCTTTATAGCAGAACGAATCTTTCTGACATAGTACAATTATACAAACTGAGCCTCCTGATGATCATGGACATTCTTTTTTTGCTTTTTTTGGAAGGCAAAACACAAATATCATATATAAAAGAAAGGGAATCCACTACACAAGATGTATGGACAAAACCCAAAGCAGCAAACAGAAAGAAGTCAAAAACCAGTAATCACATAAACAGACAGGAATCCCCCACCCAAAACACAACCTACCGAAAGCAGCAAAAGATATATTCCTATCCCCAACCTCTCACGGGACTGCAGATTTGAGACACAGTATCAGCATTTTTTGCACTCAATGAAAAATTAGCTTTGTTGACCTTAGCCTTTAACCGACTCCAGAACCTGGAAATGACTAGATCCAACACCTGTTGAATGCACGGCTGGACATTGTTGAAGATGATATCATTCCTTTGCAGCCACAAGGACCACACCTCCGCTAACCAAACAACCACCAACTACAACCTGCTCAATTTCTTCCCCCTTATCAACCCCACATGCCGACTAAAGTGAGAATTAGCCGTTTGTGGTAGGGAAATCTGCAGCCTGCCCACACATAGCATAGTTGCCACGATGCATATGCAAACTCACAGGAAATGAGAAGATAAGATTATCTGTTGTTTCATCACCAGCACTACAAAATGGGCATAATTGATTATCACTTTCCCTAATAATGTTGCGTTTTTGAAGATTCCTGAAGATGGAATCCTATTCAACAAAAAACTTGGACTTTTGAGGGTGCCTTGACACGAACTATCAGTCCCCTGGTGACCATCCAAACAGCCACTGAAGATGATCTCAAACAGCCTTTGATCCAAGCAACCCACTTGGCAGTAAAACCCATCCTAGTCATCATATAACATAAGAACTCCCAACTAACAGCATCATACGCTATCCAGCATGTTTCGACCACCAATGAATGCAGTTTGTGATTCATCAATCAGCTTGTGCATCACACGCTTCAACCTTTCAGCCAAAACCTTCTGCCAGAATTTTATGTAGACATCCAATAAGAGATATCGGACGATAATCTCCCAACCCCATTGGACTATCATTCTTAGAGATTAAAGCCAAGAACAAGGCATTAGCACTCCTAGGAACACCCTCAATATATCTCATCTCCCTTCAGCAAGTCCCAGATGTGGTGAATGAACCTTAAGGTTGTAGCCATCTTCCGAATATTTGATATTTTCCCTCTTCCACTTGACAAGTAGCAAAAAAGAATGCGTACATTTGGATATATTTTAAAGATATTTTAATGGCATATATATAATTTCTTAAAATTTGTTTTAAAAACTATTCCATATTATTTTTTCTAAGTTTTGACCGTTTTGCAATATATATATTTCTAATTTTAAATTCTTTTTCATTAAAGAGCATAAATAAATAGAATCAATGTCATGTATGTAGCTAAACGTTACATAGAGTGTGTTTATTTCAAGTTTTGCAAAATTATTTTTGGGAATGTGAATTGGGAATACAAGGGGTTGTTTGGTTTGCTCATTTTCTGTTTTCATTTTAGTAAAAATTAAAAATGAATTTTGAAAACATTTTCTTTGCAAGAAATTTTAAAAGAAGCTAAAAATTGCGGGGATGGGGATAGTCGTTTCAACGTTTTTAAAAGAAAAAAAAATAGGTACACGGAAAACGTAATAACATGTATTGTATTTATAATCATAATTATAATGTGTATTTTTTTCTTCAAAGCTGCTTGATAATTCCTGGGGTTTAATTTTTTTTTCTAATATTTTTAGGAGATTTTAACCCATTTTATGAATTTGAACCCCTTTCTGTTCTCAAATAAGTTTTAGAAATTTAGAATAAAAGAAGTTATTTGTTTTATTTTCTAAATTTTCAATATAATTTCTTCTTATTTTTTTGTTTTTATTTTTAGTTAATTAATTAAATATGGAGGATTAGAGTTCTAAGGGATGAATAAAAGAATTAAAAATAACAACACAAAAAACATATCTAAGAGCAATTCGAACTAATAATTGATTCCATAAATATATTAGAAAAATGAGTTACCGGTAAAATTGATGAGTTACTAGTTAAATTATATTAAATAATATATTATAATAATATAAATAGTTAAATGTATAAAATAAATTACAGAAATATTTCTTGAGATTTTATGAAATTATCCAAATACTTCTTATATTTTTAACCATTATAATTACTCTTTGTAGGGGTATTAGTGTAATATATAAGAATAAGTTAATGTAATGTTTAGAAACATTAAATGAGTGTTAAAGTGACATATAAAAGGGTGCCAATGTATATTTTAAAAAACTAAGGAAGATTAGTGTAAGAATAAAAATCACTAGAAAGTGTTTGTATAATTTCACAAAATCTTATAAGTGTGTTTTCAATTTATATAAACATACATATAATGTTAGACAACTTTGACTTATATGTATTAAGTGATTGTTTGGTCTAATGGTTGAGTTACATTTTACAAATTGTACAACCTGGATTTAATTCTTAAATTAACAACGTCTTTGATCAAATAATATAAATAAATCAATGGTGGTATTAGTTTTTCAATCAAGCTAGTTATAATAATAGTGTTTAAAAGTCTTAGGCTTATCTCTTTAGTGTTAGTTATCTAACCTAAATATAAAAGAATAATAGAGGATTAGGATCATTTCTCTTTTCTCATTCCTTAATTTGAAGTTGTAATTTAGGATTTTTTTTTTCTATCTTCCTCTCTAAGAGCTCTATAGATAGAAGAAAGACAATTAGGATAGAAACTCTTCTCTCTCTAAGTAGTAATGGAGTTCTATTTTTCTTTATCTTTCTCCTTCTTTATCTTTCAATTTTCTCTATCTAGTTAAACTCCTTTTATTTGGATTAGGAAGACTTATATGTAATCCATATATCTTAAATTTGGGGATTTTTAATATTATTTTTTTATATTTGTGTTCATGTTCTCTTTATGCTTCTTGAAAATTGGCTATTTTTATAAGATCTTAAATTTATTTTGTAAATGAAAATTTACCTCATAGATGTGCTTTAAGAAAAACCTAGCAATATTTTAGGTTAGGAATAATGTAGACACTCGTTACCTTTATGTTGTGTTTGAATGAGGAATTTTAAATTTTTAAGAAATTTGAAATGCTTGACATTTGAATTGCTTTAATTTAAAATCCTTTATTTGTTAAATGCATTGTTTGGATAAATCAATTTAAATTTTTTAAATTTTAAATTCTTAATTTAAACAAGATAATTTAATTTTCATTATATGTAAATTTTCATTTTTAAATATCTATTTAGAAATTAAAATTGTAATATTAAATTTGATTGAAATAAACATGAGCCAATTTTTAAATATTTAATAATTTAAAAATATTTTTAATATTATATAATATTTAATAATTTAATAATTAAAAATAAAAATATTAGAAATATATCAATATTCATAGAGACAAAAAAAGAAGAGAAAGAGAGAGAAGAGTGAAAGAGAAGGTAGAGAGAGAAAGAGAAGAGAGAGAAAGAAATGGTAGAGAGAGAAAGAGATGGTAGAGAGAGAAAGTGAATATGAAAAATTTCAAATTCTTATTTTTATGGTGGAATTTGAATTTATATAACACCCATAATGCTTTGACAAATGACTAAATTTTTAATTATTTTTTAAATTCTTCGTCCAAACAACAATTTCACCCAAAGAATTATGGATATTAATTAAGAATAAAGATTTTGATTATCTAAAACATTAAGATTTAAATGAATTAAAAATTTTGATAGAATAATTAAAAGGCCAAATTAAATTAAAAACTCAAATAAGAAATTCTAGATAAAATAAGATGAATTTTAATCCATATGTTTTACTATAATTACATTAAACTTATCATCTTTGCATTCTTGCATATTAAAATAGAAAACTCCAAAAATAAATCTTTCTTGTTTTCTTTAAATTTCAATTCTTATTTTCGTTTAAATCAATCAATCATAAATTGGACAAAAACCCAATTAAATTTTTAAGCAAATAATACAATTCTTTCTCCTACTATACTACATCTTAATTTAAGTTATTTTATCAAAGATTGAAAATTCAGGTGAAAGGAAGCTAATATTTGTCTAATCTTACTTAAGTAGATAATTTTTAAGCTTGGTTCCTTTTAGGTCTTACAAATCTGAATTCAATTAAGTGAGAAAATGACTTTAAAACATGAGTTAAATTGTAGCTAATTTAAAACACCTTTGAGTATTTGCTCAAAGTAACCAATTAGGTCGAAAACAAGTCTTTTGAAAACTTAAAAACAAATTTGGTAATTAGTAAAACTTTTCAAAGATCACTAAAAAATTATATTGAATTAAAACCAATTCATCTAACTCTTTCACTCCTATTTTTAATTTTAACCAAAATCAAATTAAGTAAAAGTTTGTAAAACTTTCCATTTTCCCACGAAGAGGATGAGAGCCTTACTAACTAACACATACTCAATTTTTTTCTTCTAAACAACCAAAATACAATCGATTTAACTAATTTTTGGCAATTATTTTTTATATCTCCCTCTTTTAATAATATAACTCTTGTTTATTTTTTCTACCAAAATACCCTTTTAAAAAAATTGTTTACTCTCACAAAAGAATGATCCCAATTGACATCTTCATTTTAAGTTTGAAGTTGTTGCCAAACAAGTCATACAAAAAGAAAATCAAGTTTGCAATTGTGGGGTCCAGCCAACAATTAATTGTCCAGCCAACAATTAATTGTCCAGCCAACAAATGAAAGGATGGAAGGAATAAAAGAACTCTTCAGTTACTTTTCTGACTTGTCCATTCGGTGCTCTCTATTAAGT
>JAMLFT010005563.1:0-17370 GCA_026544285.1 Pachyrhizus erosus
CTTTTTCTATAATTTTCATTATTTATAAAAAAAAATTACATATAACTATTTTGTCTCCTTATAACGTGACGAAATAATCATTTTAGATTTATTCATAAACATAAAGGATCATATTAAAAAAGTTAAAATATAAATAACTAAAATGAGAAAACACAAAAATATAATAGTGTTAAAAGCTTTAATTTTATTTAAAATTAGTTATACTACATAATGAAAAATATATGTATAAAATAAAAATAGTGTTAAATCAATTTCATTTACATAAAATTGTTTTAATAATAATATAAATAAATAAAATATAAAAACATAGATATTTGAAATTTTTATTTATGAAAATAAAAAATTACTTTAATTAATAAAATTTTAATATTTTGATTTGCAAATAACAAATATATAATATTAATTAAAGAAATTTAATTATTAATTACAAATGATAAAATACTTAAATTACTATATATAGTTATTCAATAATATTTCTAAAGGAATAAAATAAATTATTTATTATTGGATGAACATTTATTTGATAAGTGAGCACATTTCATATATAAAAAACACAAAATTGGTTTTAAGAAGAATAAAACACAAAATCTACTTTTATATATATAATGAAACTTTTGTAAAGAAATAAAAATAAAATTTAATTATGTTTTTAGTCCCTTAAATTAAGATATCTATTTTTTTAGTTCCTAAAATAAAAATTTATATTTTTTAGTCTCTCAAAATCGAAAATTACTCTTTTTAGTCTTTTTTTTTAAAAAAAATGTACTTTCTTAATCTCTCAAATTTTAAAGAAAGACTAAAAGTAACATTTTTTAAATTTGAAGAAAAAATATAAATTTTTATTTAAAATACTAAAAAGACATACCTTTTTATTTGATGGACTAAAAACATAATTAAGTGCAAAAGAAACTATTTGATGATAAGAACATTCAAATGAAAACATTTCATATAGCAAAGTGTAAAAAATAAAATAAAATATATGGGTATAAATGATAGGTTTTGTAATTCAAAGTTAGGTTCTTAGATAAAAGCAACCATAACTCGTAATCTCATCCATCTTGTAAATAAAATCCCAATGATTTGATGTCAAAATCCTAAGTGGTTAGCAAATTCCAAACTAAAATATGTAAACCCTAATAAATATAATAAATTGCTTATGACCTTAACTATGATTAAGGCTTCAAAGATTTCTTAGGTTTAAGAAAGAAAGATAGAGAGAGTGAGAGCGTGATACTAGTGTAAATGAGAATGAGATGAGAGTGAAGCAATGAGCCTACATAAAAATTGCAACCATAACTCACAACCTCATCTATGTTACAACAAAATTCCAATTTTATGTAGTCAAAACCTCAAGCAATTAGCAAATTTCAAAGTAAAGTTTATAAATCCTAATAAATATAACAAAATGTCGTTGACTTTAGCTATGATTAAGGCATAAAAAATTGTTTAGGTTCAAGAAAGACACGTGAATGTGAATGAGATGAGAGTGAGAGAACAAGAAACATTAAGAATAATATTGAGAGTTATAAAGACAAAATATGTGAGAAAAAAAATTGGGGATTGAAAAATAAAATAATTGTTTTAAAGAAGTTAAACATTAAAAATACATTAACATTAATAATTAGGGTTAATTTAAATCATCAATAATTTTCAGCAATTTCAGTAATAATTCGAGGTAATTAATTGGAGAGTTTAAGAAAATTTCATTAACTTCACACATTCTTGACAATTATAATTTAATGCCATTTGTAATTTCACAAACAATTAACAAAAGGATAAAATATGCAAAATCATGTAATTTAGATGGCAAAATGAGCAAATTTCATAATTTGGTAGCAAAATTTGTAAAAAGATGAAACATAGATGACAAAAAGTACAATTAAGTCAATAAATAAAAATGTATAAAAAAATAAACAAATGAAAAAAGATTATAGAGAAATGAAGGAAAGCTAAATAGGCTATGGAGAATCTAGTAAAAAAGGTACCACATTTGTCATGTACTATGATGTAATATGAATTGTTTATTACTTTTATTTTTTTATAACTTTTAAAATAAAAATATCAAATAAAAAAATCATTTTCCTTGCAAGGAAACATGCAGTCATAATAAAACTGTAAATAATATTACTTTGAAGGTGTACATTCTAAGTGGGGGAGATGGATTTTATTAAAATATTTATTTATATTTTTAATTTTAGAACTTGTAAAGTTGGGTAAGATTTAAAAATAATTTTAGCTATAAATAGTAAATAATTCAAATTACATTAAGATGAAGGATTCAGAAAAAAAAATCTTAATGAAAATTTAATGGAAAGATGTGATAAAGTTCTTATTAAAGTTTGAGAATTGATTGGAATAATTCTAAAGTGTTCGCATGTTTAAATATAACTTAAGTATGAAAATTTAATAATTTTTTAAATAAATTAAGAAAAAAGTGTTTTTTAAATAAATTAATTCAAACACATAGAAGTGTTTGGTAAATTCAGTTATGAAATTAACTGATTAGTATAAAATTACCTAAAAAATATTTATATAATTTTTATGTAGTAGAGAAGATGCTTTGATGTGATTTTAGTTTTGATTTTTAATTAATTTTGAACTCTTATCAATTTATCATTAAAGATAAAGTATTTTTAATAAAATAAATAATATAAAAATTAAAATAATTAGTGTAATATTGAATGGGCATAAACGGAAAGTTTTATTAAAATATTGAGAGTAAAAATAAAAAAATAAAAAACTAATAAATTGTAAACTGGAGTGTTTTTAATTAATTTAATTCAAACAAGTTCATTCCTCTGTAATAAAATAGAGTTCTTTATTTTGAGGGTAAGTTAAATTTTCTATTTTTTTTGTAAGATATCTAGTTTCATCCCTAAAATAATTCAATTAAACGCTTTTGCACTTTTATTTTATGCTAAAATTATTATATTCTTCTAAAATTTCCATCGGCAATGCCATTAAGGAAATTTGTGGCCGTCAAAAGTCTTACTCAACAATGATCTACCATCCACGTCCAACAACGTCTACTAGATCACGTCAAAAAAAAAAAGAACAGAATTTTGAGACAATAATTCCTTGTGAAAATAATAGATTTGATGTATGGTGTAAGACAATTAATTTTGTTACAATAATTCCTTATGAAAAGAATTGATTTGATGCCACAGAGCGACGTTGGTGTGGGCAAATCCTTGTATTGCTCCAAAACACCTTTTGCCTCAACTTTTCAATCTTTGCAGGAAAAATATTAATTAAGGAGCTTGTTGCATAAATCTTGCCACGTAGAGAAGATGGGGAAAATATTCATTAGTGATTTATAATTAATATGCAATGATTTCAGGATATCCATCAGCCTATATAACCAAATAATCAGTGACTGATTATCTTAAAGAAGCCAATATACATTTCAAGCAGAGTGTCTGCATGCATCTTTACAAAGAAATTCAACAAACTTTCTTTTAAAACACCACTAACATTCTTTTTCCAACCTTTGCCATTGCCATTTGCCAAATACACTAGGCATGCAAGTTCTTCATTTCATAACTACAATGTCTTACAAAGATTGAGAACAAATTAGCATAATTTTGGTCATTATAAAAATGGTGTTTCTAGCCAACAACATTCAGTCAGGATATGTACTCAAATCCATTGGATCTTTCTCTTTCCCAAAAGAAGTGTTTGTTGTGTATTAACTGTAATTAATTAGTACCACTCTTTAGTCAGCATCACCCCCCTCAACTATTCTCTGAGCTGGATGAAAAACAACACTTGAGCATGCTTAAGCTTTGTGTTTGTTCAGGATCCTAGTGCCACTCTTGGAAAGAAGAAGGTCTCTCATCTCTTTGTAACCTCTTAGCTCTTCAAGTGCATCCGCCGTCTTACGAGGCATGAAGAATCCAGAAGCAGTGGCAACTCCTCCCTCAAGTTCCGCCTTTGGGGAGTGGGATGAATAGCAACTTGGATCTTGGCGCAATGGAGGTGCTGTCCTCAGCATGTGTACAAGAACACCAACTTCAGCATCTTGAGATTTTTTTCCCAATTGCAGTGATGTTGAAGTGATCTCTGCAGCACTCTTCCCATCTGCATTCTGACTATTTATGCATAAAATGAACAAAAAAGATGGGGAAAATAACAATTAGATACTAAATACAAATCATAACCATTTAGAGAAGCATTTAGAAAAGTTGGTAAAAATCAAAGAGATGATTAAATAAGAGTAATGTGGTAAAACAGCATTCACAAACATCTAACAAGGGCTTATGTAGAATTGGCATGGCATTTTACCCATTCTGTGTAATTCCTTCTTCCAATTATACATACTAACAGAGAATATACAAATATACAGAGCACTGCAAAATGTAATCCAAGTTATCATCAGTTCCCAAAAGCCAAAAGGATTGGTCAATAATAGTCAAGGACTTACAGAAAGAGGAACTCTAGGACCATGTTACTAGCAGATAAATGACATGCAACTACATGTTCCTATGGCAAGCCAGCACTCTACAAGTTGCCAAAGTAGAATCTATCATGATCAATTTCAGGTGTAGTGGAAATCAACTACCAAGCACAGGCAAACGTAGCCGGAAATTCACCTGCTCCCTGGTACTAATATATGAAAAAGATAAGGCAACAAAGAGATACCTACAAGCATTGAGCAAAGCAATCCACAGGAGGACAAGCAATAGTATTTTATTGAAGTAGATGGACAAACAAGCAGAAAATGTATATCCATCCAGGGATATAGATACCACTAAATATTGTTGTCGAAGTCATTTTTCTATAACAAAACTTAGATGTGACAACTAGTATTGTCAACCTTTTTATCTAAAACAAAACTTGTAACATGATATTTTGGGGATGAGCTATTTGGAAATTGTTTTGACCATGTTGTTGTGGGCACCATATACTTATGGTAAATTTCCTGATTTTCCTGGGCTAAAAAAATACTATGTAAAGCGAAGAGTTAATATGTGAGAGTTTTATGCTAATTATATTGATATGTTGATTCTGAACTATGTCAAATTATTACATAATGTTGGAAAGTCGACTTAATTGTGGTCAACCCTAGTCTGATTCAATTGTGCTTGTAGCTTTATGAAAGTTGGCTGCTAACATCTCAAAAAGAGCTACCTAGTACCTATACAAAGGGGCTAACCAAAAAGGCTGAGTGAAGTGCAGCCATCGGGATGTCAGCTCTTGGTGATTGAGATCCCACATTTGCCAGAGATAAGCCTTAAGTAATGCTTATAAAGCTTTGACAATCCTCACTGTACATGTCAATTTTGTGGAGTTGAATTAGGTCTTAAGCCTAAGACATAAAACAAGTGAATATATTAGATCAGCAATGAGTACCTTCAATTATTATTCTTCTGAATTCCCATATAGGAATTAAGATCTTTATAATCATAAAATTTTTTTGGTATCTTAATTTTCCTTGATGCAAAGGAGTGGGGTTACAGGGCTAACATAGACCACTTGTTTAAGTTTAAGTATGCTAGGAAGTATTCTTAGAAATTTTTAATTATCTAATGCTCAATTACTTTGACTGGAAAAGGATCGTAGAGATATAAAATAAATCTTTAATGATTAACAAACCTCCGCGTATGAACTTTTCTATTTATTAACTAAATCTTAATATTAAAACCTATCAGAATCTCAGAAATAATGAGCATATCTAGAAAGTTCCACAAAACAAATCCATAATATCAAATTATCTTTTGGTGTTTTTCTTATTCATTAGCATTCCATGGAATATCAATAGAGTTTTTGTCCATCAAATACATATGTCTAGAACCTTGTCAGCATTAATAAATATCAGACCTGAAAATGCAGATTTTCTTTTACCATTCTGAACACATGCAGATTAAATTAACTTCTAATGTGGCACAAGTTACCCATCCATTATAATCTTAAACAACCAGGAATGGTTTTAAAAATTATAAATTCATTATAGGAGGCATTGGTGAAATTATCATTAAGGAAAGAGCTCTGCTAAAAGTAAAATAGTGTTCATATCAAGGTAATTACAAATCTTAAACGGATTCCTAACATTCACTGTATGCTTAAAGATGCCTATGACTTTAGTTATGAATGATGAAGTCTATCATGGTACCTGGATTGAACATCTGGTGTATCAACATCATCAACATCAAAAGCACATGAAAAGTCACCATCATCCAACTCATCCTGAAATGATAATTTACTGGAGGTTCTAGAAAATCCAATACGTGGTGAGCCACTGGAGGATAACAATCCTGAGAACCTCCCTGAATCATCCTTGCTATCTCTGACAAACTATGAAGCAAATACAAGACTTATCAAACAGATAAAACACATTTACTTTAACAACAGATTAGAAATCAATGAACAAGGTTACCTTTTGACCAGTCCTTGAAGCTTCTACTTTCCTGAATGATCTGATTCCAGATGGAGACTCTTGTGATGAACCATCCATCCTTCTTGGGGATAAAGGGGGCAGAGAATTTCGACTAGGATCTGAAAAAGTAGGAGAAAGATTTCTAGAACTTTTACCCATTACCGAATGAGGTATAGTTACAGGGGCCGTTTCAGATCGCATGCGAGTTTGCATTAGATTGCCTCCACAGAAGTATGTAGGTGGCGATGGAGATGGTGAGGATGAGAATGGAGGAGAAAGTTGATACTCATCGTAACTTGGAGATCTTTGCCGATTCTGCATTCGATAGTTGTGCAATCTGACACCGTAATTATCAGTAGGTGGGGATGAGTAATCATATGGCTTGGGAGAACCTCGATACACTGGAGGGGAGCCAACATAAGGATGGTTCTGTACAAAAGGTGCTGCTTTATGGAAGCCACAGGTCCAGCTATGAGGGCGTTCAAGTGGTGCAGAAGATGGAGGTGCTATCCCTCTTAGTGGAAAGGATGTGGCACGAACACTCTTATCCGAGACAGGGAAAGACCTCAAAGGGTTAGTATTGGGGCTTCCAACATAATCAGTAATTATTCTTGTTGGCAATGAAGCTGAACACTCTAGGTTGAAATCAGATAGCGCAGTGCAGTAGGTAACAGATATACAAAGACGGCCAGGAAGTGCCTCAACTGGACTGAAATTATATTCTTCCATCATTGCCCCTTCTGCCCGAGAGAATGGATCACTAAAGGAAGAGACCTTGTAAATAATATCAAAATTACAAGTATGACTAGATGTGCTTAACTGCCTAAATATCTTATAAGCCGGGAGAAGCCTCATTTTAGAATAAAGGGCACGGAAAAGTACTATTGACTTCTGGTATGTCTTCTTGTAAGAGCTTGTAATGTCACCAGTTTGAGGAGCCACTACACGGGGACAATCATACTGAATAACCCACCTCTCTATAACTGTCTCAACAGAAGAACCAGCCTCTTCATGAACTAGTATAATGTCAATTATCATTGGATCCATCAAATTCCTGTGCCAGAAGTGCAAGTTATCCAGAGCAGAAGGCCTATCACCTAATGCCAAGTTAAACCACCTGTCACTCCTCCTCACGCGAGTACCCATCGACAAGTCACCACTTCTATCATGTGGGCGTAACAAAGGTACTCTTGAGTCCAAAATAATGTGTAGGCACTTCAGAAGAAATTGATAAACAATTTGTTCCAATTTGCCCAATTCAGGCTGCACATTATTATGCAAATCCATCCTACCCAGAGGGGAAAAAATTCAATTCC
Source organism: Pachyrhizus erosus (assembly GCA_026544285.1). NCBI lineage: Eukaryota > Viridiplantae > Streptophyta > Magnoliopsida > Fabales > Fabaceae > Pachyrhizus > Pachyrhizus erosus. The sequence continues at coordinate 7,693 of JAMLFT010005563.1, forward strand.
TAATTAAATTCCCCCTCCACCCAAGAACATATCTTTACCACAAAAAGAACAAATCCACCACTTGTCAAACTCATAAATCTCTCTCTTCAAATAGAAAATACCACAAACACATGAGATAAAGAACAAATCATATAGCTTTCATAGCATCACCTCAGTGATCACCATCAGTGAAAACAAACCCCATCAGAACCAAGAAAAACCTGAATCATAGATCACTCTGGTAATGCAAAAACAACAATCAGTATGGAAGTCCGCACTACAATATACCAACATCATCAACATGCAATTTCAAACTACAATGCGGATATACACAACCCCATGAAAGAAAAATCAATAGAACACACAGATCATATGGGGTTTTCAAGTAATCAGCAATAAACTAATACAACTTTTTTTTTTCCAAAAAAAAAAAAACATCGACAACAACAACATGGGGATCTAAGAATCAAGAACAATTTTTTATGAAGTAGGAAGCACCAGAGAATCTCTAGAAAGAGAAAAAGGGAAGCACTCACATGTCAAGAGAAGCGGAGACGAAGAAGGGGGTGATGGGTATGGTGGCATTGGAAGAGACACGCCATTGGAGAAAAAAGGTTGCGTAGAAACACACAGTGCCGTAGCGTTCTCTCTCTTCAATTCCTAATTATTATTGTCATTAGATTAGATTGGGTGTATAATAATAAATTAATTATAAAAACATATGGTATATATTTTAATTGACCATGTTTAATGCTAATAGTAATAGTAGTTAAAAGTGCATGAATTAGATAAATGTTAAAATTGAAGGCACGAAGATAAGAAAGAGGCTTGTTCCTTAACCTCAGGTTCCCTCTGTTCTCTCACTTGGCCAATTTTATCATCTAAACTCTATGATCGATTGGTGTTTTTCGTTTTTATTTCTTCGTTTTCTTTCTCCAAAAAATGGGACTGTTTCTGGTTGGTGGAGTCATGGTACAGATTCCACCTTGCCGTTGCCATATAACAACAAAAAATAGTTTTGATTTTTTAGATTTTTGCCTAAAAGTAAGGTTCAAAATTTGTATTTACATAATTTTTATATGAAAATATATACAGTCAAAAAGGAAAAGAGAGTGTCAAATAAAATAAAATAAAATGATTGATGTAAGAAAATTAAAAATAATAGAGTGTTATAAAAAATATTAGAGGAATATATAATTGAGGGGAATTTGTAAATTGGAATGAGTGTGTTGGTGGAAAATATGAAATTGTGGATTATGAGATCCATTGGAAGGAAAAACCCATAGATATTAATAACAAACGTCATCAGCTTGGTCTAGAAAAGCAATTATGACCAAGACTTTATGTCGTAACACTGCTAAAAATTATATTTAAGCGGAGACAGCTACACTTTCATTATTTATCTCATTTTCTTTTTATTAACTATCGTGTGTGAGGGTGCACCTTCTCATCGTATTAGTTCCTAATATCTCTAAAATAATATAATTATATAATTAATCTCTTAAAAATTAATATTTATTAACTTGATTCTTAAGTTAATATATTTCTTTGTGTTGAATGACGAATTTGAAACACTTTTTAATATTTAAAAAATGACTTATTTGAGAGAATTATTTATATAATTTGTTTTGGAAGAATGTAGGAGAGAAAGTAATAATTTAAGAATAAAATCTAAAAAATTTAGAACGTTAGTTTATAATATAAATAAAAATAAATTATATGATAAGTAAAAGTATAATATAGTATCTCATAAATAAAATATAAAATATCTAATCATTTAGAGAAAAATAAATAAATTTTATAATCTTAATCTTTTTTTTAAGTATCACAAATTTTTATACACAATACGGTAATCTCTAGTGAATTTCTTCTTATTCAATTTTAAATATTGAAATTAATTGAGTCATTTTAATAGTATTTCATTTGACTTAATTATTATTAATAATATTTTTTATTTTGATAATTAAAGTATGATAATAACTTGTTAATTTAAACTTGATATTATTATTTAAAAACTATTATACACAAATCATTGTAGATATATTTAGATTAAACATTTTTTTCATGTATTATAATGTGTAATTTTTCTCTAAGTGAATTATAGAATCCTAATTTTATTTGTTCAATTTGAATTCTGTTATTATCGAGGTTCAAGCTATTAATGAACTTATTTGATAGATATGTAAGACCATTTTGAAACAAAAGGTGGAGTACAATGCAAAAAGGACTTCAACCCTCAAGTTAGAATGTGATAAAATAATAAAGTATGAGAAATAGATTATACCTTTTGATTCCTCTTAACAGGTCATTATATAGACAAAGATAATGTCTATTTACTTTGGTTTATAGCCCAATTTTCTTGTATTCTTGGAGGTTGGTTTTATTTTTAAAAAAAATTATGAGAATTAGTCAAATTGTTTAGAAATTATATATTAGATGATAAATTGTTGTATGTAAATCTTTATGAGTTATAGGTTCTATATGGTACACAAACCTCTAAGCTCCGAGTTTTTTTAGGAAAGAAAAAGTTGACTTGTATAATATTATGGTTGTTTAGACAAACTAAATAGTTTATTTTCAAACAAAAGATATAATGTAATTATTCGAGATGTTTATAATTAGGTCGTTGGATAAATGTTACGTGTCAAATAGGTAGATGAAACATTGCATTTTTTATTATTGAGATTTTATTTTTGAGGAGAGACAAAAGATTTTGTCTCTTTATTTTTTCCTCTTTTAAATGATGGGTTGTGTTTAGATGAAAATGCTTAATAAACTTAAAAAAAAATTATCTAAAATGGATGATTAGAAAATATTGAAAGAAAATATGACAACCTATTTATGAGTTTGATGTATGATATTTTTATATTAAATTCTTTTTAATTTATGACAATCAAAATTTAAAAATGTCTTAAATTGTTATTATTCTAAATTAAAATGAAATCATGCCATTATTTATTTGTGATTTAAATTTTATTAATGAAGGTCATTTATTGAATAATTTAAATTTTTTCATTTAATTAATGTCTTAAGGATACTCATTACCAATATTTTGTAATATTTATTAAATATTTAATTTTTTGTATGGTTGAAATCTTAGACGCATGGATCTACACTCTTGGCTTCTTTTATTGCAATACTTGTGCACGTTTCGATCTCGTGGTGAAGAATAATGTATTTTATTTTATTTTATTTTATAAAGAAACGGTATTGTTGAGTGCTTGAATTGAGATCTTTCACGTAAGAAGTGTCTCGGCAAGGTTATAAATAAAAAGCATTTTCAATCTTGCTACGACATTTTTATTATTTTTTCACTTATTAATAAAAAGATATTAAATGATTTTTTGAGTTATTAGAACATTCATTTATATATCCTTGAATATAAATTTCCTTTCTAAATTGTATGTTTTAGTAGCAAATTGGGCTAATAATTAGACATTTTTAGAATTAAAAATAATCAGTGAAAAAACACACATGATTTAAGAAGCGCAAAATGAGATAGATCAATATATATAGTGATAATTCTATCTACAAAAAGTACTAGATATTGATGTAATTGCTTTAATTTTGAATAAAAAATAATAATCGCTTAAGAATTAAGACAGAGAAACACTACAAGGCATCTTCTTGATAGAATTTTTTCCTTACGTAAAAAGAAAAGCAACTATGATAAGATATTGCTATGTACATTATTTTAACTATTAATATTTAATAATAGTAAGGTAATTATTAATAGTATTTAGTACCCTTGGTGATAAGTTGGTCGACCAAGACAAATTTATGTAGAAAATTATATTATAAAGAATAGTTATGCTAATTGGTACGAAAAGATAGCTTATGAATTTGCACGAATCTACATATACATATTTGTTTTATTATTTAAAATTTTAAAAATAAATTCTTTTTTTATTAGTTTGTTACAAAAATTTGTGAATTACAAGCAGTAAAAAAGAAGCAAAAATAAAAGATAAAAGAAACATCTTTTGACAGTGTCAACATTAATATGTTTTAAGAAGCAATTAACGTAAATGTGAACATGGAGGAAGAGTTTACGCATATTAAGAAAGGGAAAATCCTTCAACAAAAAAAAAAGGGAAAAAAGTTTAGAAAGGGAAGAATTGAAGTCCAATGAGATTCACTTCTCTATAAAAATACGTTAATGAAATATCAAGTAATTTGTTTAAGGAAAAAATGTAGAATGAAATAAGTTAATGTTATTTTGCATATATTTTAATATATTTAAACTAAAATAAAATTTCAATTATTATATTTTTTTGTACATTTTAGTTGTCTCAAAATATTTCATATAAAGTAAGTGTAATTTATTTTTCAACACTCATAATATTATAAGTTTTCTATATTTTTATTATTTTAAAATTAAAATAGAAATTAGCTAAAAAAAATTTCTTAAAATAAAAATAAGAATGAAAGATTTGGATAGCTTATGAAAGTTATTTAGTGACTTTCTTTATTAGAATTACACTATTAGAGAAAAATATTACTCAAATTCTATAAAAATAAAACAATAATATATCATGATGGAACTCAACAAAAAAAAAAATCATAACATACTACATTAACTTGTGAAACATGTGCAAATTGTATCAATAAAGTTGTTCTCAGAAGATCAACCCCATTTGTAAAACTTCTAATGGACCCAATTCTCTTTTAGGCCCAAATCCACTTATTCTGCTGAAGGACAAGACTGGACCAATAAAAAAATATGTAGCCCGAAAGAAAAAGAACAAAAATATGTTTAATTGTTTCTTTAATGGGCATATGTTGGCTCAATGGCCTTCAAAAATGGAATGGAACTTGTCAACGGTATTTGTATATATCAAAAACATTGTTTTTCTACCATTTTTTTTTAATAAGCGATAATGTGCTTTTTTTTTTTTTTTCCTGTAAGCGTTTCTTATGTTAAAATACACATAAACTATACCAAAAATAAATATCATGTGCAGAGAAAATAGAAACTACAATATAACATTGTATTTAATTTTAACACACTGCTAGTACAAGTTTGTTTATATTGTTAACTAATTAAAAATTATTATAAAAAATAAATAATTTTAACTATTTAGCAATTTTTATTATATAATAGTATAAAAAACGTTTACACAGTATTTCAATTGATATATATAACATTATTATATACCAGTTTATTTTCCGTGCTTATTTTATTGTTTAAGCTAGAATGACAAAATCAAACATTTACTTGCTTGCTAATCATAAAATCTAATAGAAAAAACCAACAAGTACGTAAAATTTAGTCTAAAGATATAGTATTACATTTTTCAAGAATTATATCTTTTTAAGAATATTATGTTTAGAAATATTATTTACATGAATATGTCAGTTTATATTTAATAATTTTTTTAAAAAAATATATGGTTTATTTAATTAACAATGAAAAAAGTATTAAAAGATGAAATAAAGATAAATAATTATTATAAAAAATAATTTTCATTCTCATTAGAATATATATCAAAATTAAGAATATGGGAGCGTTAGATATGTGAAAATGATAATTTTTATTTTTGGTTTTGGTTTTTTAAAATTAGCTTTTATTTTCAATTTGTTAAAATTTAAAAAACTGGTTTGATTTTACTTTTTGTTTTCGTTTTCAATTTTTTGTTTGACTCACCACAAACTTTTGGTGGATGGAAACCGTTGACGCGGATTTGGATGGATGAGGGACTCTGATGATTACTTATGATGGAAATAAAATAAATTTGAAAATAACATTTTTTTATTGTCAATTTTTTTATCTGTTTTTAAAAACATTTTTTTAAATGTTTTCTAATTTTCAACTAAATATATTTTCAGCTTTTCGAAAATAAAAATAGAAAACATTCAAAATAATGCACCTTAATATTCTCAAATTCATTTTCCTAAAAATAAATTTTGATACCTTAAAATAATGAAAATAAAATATCCACAAAAGCTACAGAAGACGAAGAATCTAATAGACAAAAGAACAACTTCATAAGGTTTGCATTGATTTAATTTTAACGTAAAGAAATTTGGAATTTTGGATAGTTTGTGTTTTTTAAGTGAATTTGGTGTACATAAAATCGAATTTTCTTTTAACTCGTAATAATAGTCTTCCTACAAACAAATTCTTCATTGCTTAGAAAAATAAATTTTGGTAAAAATATACTTCTAAGATTAAGAAGTACGTAGCGACAGGTATAGAAATAAATTTGTTCGAATAAGAATTTGCTTAAAAATAATTAATTTGATTAAAAATTTTAAACTTGACTTATTAGTGGTCATAGACCTTTTTTTTTTTTTTTTTAAAGTATGGTCTTCCTTTATTGAAATTATAATTTGGTGTGTTAACTTATTTAAAAGTCAATTTGTTATTAAAACTTTTAGGTAAGTCTTGCCTATTTCTATATAAACTAATAGCTACCTCTATTTTATATTGATAGACGTTTTAACGTTTTTTAAAAATCATATATTAGCGTTTTTTTATTTTTAATATGAAATATTAAAATTTCTATTATAATTTTGTTGTCTAATAAATATTATTTTTTTAAAATATTTAATAATAAATTTATAGAAATTAAAAAACGAGTAAAGCTCTTAATAAATACTACTGTTTTTAAATAATTATTATTTTAATTTGTATAATAAAACTTTAAAGATTAGTCTATTTAAAATGGAGAGACTAAACTAATAACCTAATATGAACAAAATTCTTTATACAATAAACTATAAATTATAAAATTAAAAATCTTATCACTCAAGACATGCAACAAGAGTAAAATTATGTAAGTTGAATTTATTTATATGAGATAAGTATATTTTTAAAGTTTAATTTTATTTTTATAATAATTTATTTAAAAATTTAGTTTATAAAAAGTTTAAACAAGACATGAATTATTTTTAAATAAATATAGACTTACTTATATATATATAGATGGAGTATATAAAAAAACACATGACACAAGAAATTGTCATGTGATTTAAAATTTTTAGATGACGTGACAAAAAAACTTTATTTTGATAAAAAATTTAAAATAACTTATTTTTAGTAATTTGTTTGTAATTTTATTCCTTTTTAGTAGAAGTGTGGTGTGATTAAGGTGAAAATAAGACACGCCAACAGATAGGCGTTTATGGTATGTTTTACATCAAATCTTGACCATGCTGGAATTTTTAGAAAATGAATTAGATAAAGGCTTATAAAAAGTCTTGTTTGATTAAAATGTTAGACTTTAAATAATTTAAATTTCTTTTAGCTCTACCAAATAATCTATTATTTTAATTAAATCTATTTTTTTAAAATATGTCACATGAAGTTGCTAGTCCATGTGGTAATTGCTTTAGAAGTTTTAAAAATTAAAATTGAATAGTAAATATAGTGTAATATACAAATTATATATATATAATAAAAATACATAACTATAAATAGATAGATTATAATACGTAAATATATATAAAATAAAATACATAACCATAATCATAATTTTAATTTTATATATAATTATATAATATATGTTTAATTATATAAAATGCTGGTAACTATGTAATGGAAAGATATGCTTATTTGAATATAATTATTTTTTGGTCATAATATTATTCATGTGAACCATTTATCAACTTTATTTATAATTTATCACTGTTAATAATGTATTTTTTTAATTACACTTTTTTCATGTGAGTATTTAAACACAATTAATTGATTACTCAAATAATAATAAAAATTCTTATTGAAATACCATTTGTTTGAACATCCTTTTCAGCACAAACTTAAAAAGTTTCCTATTTCGCATGGCTTTTCGTCTACTTAATACAAGTCATCATAAACAAAAACACAATTAGTATCGTTATTAGCACAACCATTCATATCGTTAGATTTTTCACAAACCTTCAATACTCCCTAAAAACTGTCCAAGGAGGCCAATGATGCAAATTCAACTCTCTATTGAAACTGGTCATTAATAATGAAAATATAAAAAAAATGTAATTTATTTTAAATTTATATGAACATAAAAACTAACCTACTTTATTTATTTATTTTTTTACAGAAACTAATATACTTTACTTTATTATAGTTGATGAAGGACATGTTGCTTTGTTTTTTAATCCGTAAAGGACATTGTGCTTGATGTTAAGGAGTTAATGCAACATATGAAAATATTGTAGAAGAATTTCTCAAATGCAACGTATGCCTTTTGATGGTTGACTTTTTATTTTAATTTACAGTTAATATATTAAATAACTAATATTTTTAAATAATTAATATATTTTATAGAATATTTGGCTATTTATTGTATAAGTATAACTAATATATTATATGATCTTTTAGTATTTTATTAAAGTCTATTGATATTAATTTAGTCTTTTTTAATTTTCAAAAAAGTCATAACGTAGACTAACAATAGCTCCATGATAGCAATTTTGTACTTATTTAAATGGAGTGCATCCCACCTGTTTTAAAAAAATAAAAATAAAAAGTCACACAGCATTGAAAATCTTTTCATGGCCTAACCACTCTCAAATGACAAGGCAAAAACAAAACTCTATTAGAATAATATATTTAAAAAATAGTGATTTTAATATAATTTTATCCCCATTTTAGTGAATGAACCATAAGATAGAGGACATGTGGACCTAGGACGGCATTGAATCAAATAATGTACCACTACCATCCATGCAAAATGCTGCATTAGATTTCACTAAGATATAAAAATGAAAATTGAAGTAGCAATATAGAAAGTAATTGACAGTGATTGAGGCAATTACTAATAAACTATTTAATGTCTTTTTGGTACTTATATGGCATTAGTTGATTCTTTGATGGCGTGGTGGCTTCTCCATTGCGTTTTAGATTTACATATCAAAAGCCCTCCATAAGTTGGCCTCTTCTCACACGAAATAATTATTTTATCCCACTGTAAAATTAAAATACTCATCTTAGTTAGTTGCCTATGCCCAAAGTATCACTAGCCATTAGCCACACCACACTTGTCTTAAACAAGCAAAAATGTGTAATCAAACTTCTAATTATTTTTAGATAAAATAAAATCAAAACTCACTAATTTTATAAAAATAAAATATATATTCAAGTTCAAATTTTACTGTCTCCTTCACATGTATTTAGATGTCCAAAATAATATACATAGATTAAAAAATATTTAATGAAAAAAATATTAGTATTATATGTGAACTAAGATATTAATGTTTTTATTAGTAATGAGATGTTAAATAAAGGTATATTTAAAAAAATTACATCAATTAAATTTTATATTCTAAATCATAAGTTGTTTTATAATAAAAAAAAGGTTAACATCTAAAAATATGAAAAGAATATAATATAATAAAAAAATATAGTATAATAATAAGTGTGTTTAAATTTATTAGGGTTAGTTTAATGATGATGGTCAGGATAGATGTATAAAGTTTAAATTTGATTCTCATTATTTTTATTAAAAAATATTTAAATGTCATTAAAAAAACTGACGTATTTTTAATTTTGATTTGTTAATTTTTTTTGTTTAATTTTAATTATTTAAATATTTATTTTATTTTATTTTATTTTCTAATATCAAATAACAACATTATTATATATAATAGTATGATTGATATTTTATTAAAATTAATTTTTTTATAAAATAACCATAATATTTTTAGATTTTTATCTTTTTAAAATAATTGATGAAATCAAATTAATTAATAAAATTTTAA
>JAMLFT010005564.1:0-17368 GCA_026544285.1 Pachyrhizus erosus
TATAAAAAATACAAATATAATAATAAAATAAAATAAATTTATTATCTATCATTATTAATATCTTATATAATAAAAAGATAAAAAAATAAAAAAAATCCTGTCTTTTGCAACAAAAAAAATAAAAATATAACAGGTATAACTTTATAACAAAAAATAAAAAAATCTAAATGAATTATTTTTATATATTTAAATAAAAAATTTAAATATAATAATAAGTTAATACATTATACGGATCACCGTATTATTAAGTATAAAAAATTATTTTACAAAAGTTTGTATGAACAAAAGCACCAATTTTTTCCTTCTATAAGTAAAAAAGGTCAAATATGGTTGAGTTGTTATAAGATTATATTCATTCTTATTATTGCAGATTTAACAAAGTCTAGTATTGGGTCGAAAATTTTTGTCTACAAATCCATAAATATTTCGTGTTTTGTGACGTAGTGTAAATGAGATACTCATGCCATTGAGTGATGTGATTATGACGACTCTGTGTCCTGGCGTTATATAACGTTACCATGATAACAATTTTTTTTCTATTAAAAATTAAAATTACTATAAGTTAAATTATAAATTTTGTCATCCATAATATATTTTTCTACATTACCACAAAGTCTACGTTTAACATTAACAAATCTCCATTCAAATTCAATACTTGGGACTAATTAAGTGGTTTTCTTCTTCACTATATGTAAATCTGCTCAATAAAATTGGTTCAATTTTTTCTTTTGGTTGGATTAAAGAGCATGCCAAAAGAAACTTTTTCATATATAAACTACAAAGAGTTACAAGTTGATTGGAAATTTTCATATGAAACATGTTGTGAAAATCTGTCTTTCACTTATGCAAAATCTATGAGAAATATCTTTTGTGAGGGAAAAAAAAAAAAAACAAATTACAGAGAAGAATTCTCAATAAATTCTTATATTTCACAACTCAGTTTTCTAAAACAACTGACTTCCTTTTTATTTCTTATTGCTTGAATCTGCACCGTTTTAGAGTGCTATCTTATAACAAATAAAGTTTAATGTAAGGCAATTTAACTTTAATAGTCTTAATTTAGGTAAAAAAAAATATTAAAATTATCAATTTATAGCTACAATTTTTATTGTAAATAATATATAAATTTAAATAATATATTTAATTCATAATAAATGTATTACAATAAAATATCATTAATACTTTAACTTAAAAAAAATTAATTACTTTTAAAATATTTCTTTTTTATATATAAAGATTAGCTTATATAACAAACTAGATATTTGACAATAATTATTCATAAGATATTTATTAGATGCATGAACAGAATTATATTGACATGGATGAAATTAAAAATCACGGGTAAATATTATATTATATTATAAAAATTAATCAAGTGAAACTAAATAAAAAAAATTGACTACCTACACATGATTTAAAATATCACTATAACTAAATACTTTAAAACAGAAACATGCCAGTTAAATATTTGAATAAAATCTAATTACTTTAATTTAATACATATTTTAACCGTTTGTATTTAATGCTCAAGTTAAAAAGACATTAAATATATGTTAAATATTTTTAATTACTTAAAAATAATATAAAATATTTTTAATTTAAAAATAATAATTATTTTAATAATAATTATTTTAATAAAAATTATTTTTATTATGAAATTGAAAATCGCTTAAATTTTGTTTATAACAGAAACTTAAAGATCATATTATAATTTTTTTTATTATCATACTGTAAATTTTCATGCGATAACATTTTTTTCAAGCTAAAGTATGATATAAAATGTCTATTCTAAACAATTATAAGTTGTAAAAAATATTATGTTTTAATCATTCGTGAGTATTTAGTAAGACATTTTGTTAATTTATAAGTTGTTTTGATGAAAATAATTTTTTTAATATATAAATTTATTTTAATAATTTATATCTTATTTTTATAAATTATTTAACTATTAACTTTTTCAATTTTATTCTCATTAATTTATTTAAAATCTCTTTTGTCTAATTTATTTCTCACACACACAACAATTAACTCATCAATTGTTACTACTACTTTGTTACAATCATGTTCCCTTAACACACTCTTTTATTTGCACAACACAGTTTAAAGTTAAAAAGCTTTTTAATCATATCAATTTTGGTCACTAAATAAAATTCAATAAAAACATCAAAATTATAAAGGAAAAATATAATTTTGTTTTTTAAATATTAAAAAATATTTAAAGTAATATAAATATATAATTTAAATCTACATTTTTTAGAAAGAAAGAAAAGATTGATTTAAAACATATAAGCTTATTAAAAAATTGATTTAAAACTATATAAGTAAAATCATTAATTCTTTACTATTCTTTTATAACACAAAATTAAGAAAAAAAATATTATTCTATTTTTTTAAAATAATGAGTTATTAGAAATATATACATATATTAAATCAAATAATTAAAGATATCTTTTATTTCATTTATCAACTAACTTATTTGTTCATCTTACTATATACACTTTTAATTAAATCAACTTATAAATTTGTAGTTTTTCTATTATCTTATTAACTTTTCAACTTACTAATTTACCTTAATAATTTATTTATATAAAAATAAATTATTTACTCATGACAAATATAATTCTATTTTATATTTAATTTTTTAATAATACTAGTTTCTTTAATAAGTTTTTAAAAAATAATTTAATGTACTTTACTCCATCAATACTCATTTATCTTGATTATCACAATTAGAAAATATTTATTTAATTGATAGCAATAAATTTATCCTACATTTATAAAAATAAAATTCAAAATTATCATTGTCACTAATATTTGTCAGTATAATTAATTAAAAATATTTTAATCTAAAAATAATTAATATAAATAATATTATAAATTGAATCTTATATAAATGAAGAAATAAATCTTATTTTAATTTAAGTGTTTTAAAAACAGGAAGAGATAAAGTCTGTTTTGAATTTTTATTTTAATTTAATTTTTCCGGTCGTATACTAGTTTTAGGCCAAACTTGGAAGTAGAGAAAGTGGCTGTATGATTTCTAACCAATAAATGCCTTACATTACACCTTGACAGTAAGTATCCACTAATAAATATAAAAATCACAAATAGAGCATTGCCTGGTCCATTATCTAAATTGCATTTCAATGGTGATTGCCCAATATAATGATCATAAAGTTCACTGTGAAAGAAAAGGTTGACAAAATTGTTGGATAAAAATTTCGTATGTAAAAATACCAATCCTTAACCACTTATTTCATCTGAGCCCACTCCGAATTTTTTAGTAACAATGGGCTCAAGCTTGAACCTTTTACCTTTATGTATATGTTCCGACAATCTGGTTGTTTTCCTTGACTTTACATAAGCCTGAAAAGAAAGGGTATCGTATGGGGTTAAGAACACCTCATTTGAACAAAGTGATTAAATAATCAATCTAATCTGCGATAATGCATCAGCATTTGAGACAGCATATACAACTAAACAATGGAAAACTTTTATTGTAGCAAATGAATTTCAAATCAAATCTAAGATGGTGGTCTTGCAAATGTTGTTTTCATGGTAATTGATATGCCTACACATTCATTACTTTATTTGTGTAAGCTCAGAGATCAAACATACCTTAGTGTTATTGGAACATCTTGCTATATGCTTTTTTCTCTTGATCACGCCTATCAGCTATCTGCAACAAACATATTTTGATTCCCAACAAATATATAACGCTTCAATGCAATCCTTAGTCAAATAGATATTTGCCAGTTTATTGCAGATTAAAAAAAATGATGTAAAATAATTTAGCAATTGTTTTTTAATATTAAAAAAAACTAATTTATGTTTGTTTGTGATCATAAAAATCACTTTTTTAAAAGAAGCAGCTGATTTTATAAGAAGCTATTCAAAATAACCACTGATTTTTTTAGATTTTATGTTCTTTTCAGCTTTTGATTCTTTTGAAAAGTTGAAATAAACATAGAAAATTAAAAAAAATTACTTTTTAAATAAAAGTGATTCTTTTAAGATAAAAACTGTAACAATTGGGCCCTACTCACCTTCTTCCTAGCAGCAGCAAGTTCCTTTTTTATTCCAGCTGAAAATAGCCAGAAATCAATTAAGCTACAGGAAACTTTAGATTGCTGAAGTAGCAGAACTGCACTATAAAGTTAAGTGAAAATGGTCATATACAAACGCATTATTATCAGTTCTTTGCAACATAGTCCTCAAGTTCACTTTATCTTCAAATTTGTTTCCTCTATATTCCACCTCTTCTCATCATATGGATATTAATTTTTAGGTTGTATCATTAAAAAGGTTAAATCCATGTTTTAAATAAAAAAAAAAGAGTGAAACTGACTCTCAATAATGCATCAATAGCTTGACTAAAATAAATGAGAAATTCAAATATGCATATCCTAGCAATCAAAACACAGAAGAGTACATGACAAAGGCCTGATCCAAAATTTTATGTTAATAACTAACCATCATTTGGCTCCAAGGTCAGTGCCTTCTTAAAGCTTTCAACTGCAGCATCAATGTCATGGAGTGCCATATATGCCTGAAAAATTTGAAATAACATAGTTACCAGAGTTAAAAAAACAGGACGCATTACATACCAGAAATGGATAGGCTGCATAATAAAGTGTAACAAAAGCTCCAAACATTTAAGACAGAAAGCTCTTCAACTCCAATATCAACCTGTCCTTGGCGAAACAAAGCTTTAGCATTGTTGTCTCCCTCACGCATTGCAAATTCCGTATCCAATAATGCTCCTTTAATATCCCCTAATTTCAATTTAGAAGCCTTGACATAATGACATACCACAAACAATTAGCTGGGAGACAGAAAATTCAGTTAATAATGAAGATTGGCAACAAAACTCAAATGAATATAATAGTACATTACTATAAAGGTAATATAAGTGCACTTTAAAGTTATCTGCATCTGTGTACAACATAGTAACTTCCAACTTACAGAGCTATTTGTAAAAATCTGAGACTTCGTTTTTCTCAAACCTGAACTTATCTCTGCAAAGGCATATATACGATAATGCGTTATTATGGTCAAAGTAGGTGAATTGCAGTTGTGGCATAACCAATGCATTGCACAATTAAGTGAAATAAATAGTAGTGAAAGGCAGCATACCTTCATCAATCCCTTCCTTCTCCCAACAAATATCCAGGTAGCGTAAAGCCTTTCTGTACTTCCTTAGAGCCATTTTGTAGTCTTGTTTCTGTCAGAAAAAAATTATATTATTTTCTTGCTACTAAGAATTACAGGAGAAGGGGGGAGACTACAGTGAAAATAAGACTAATCAACTATTAACAGGCAGAAGAAAAATATTTCATTCATATATAAAAAAAAAATCATTATATCTCTTTTCAGGTTAGAGTATGAAATAATACATCAGAATAATAATCTGAGATGGACCATGGGAAAGCACCAATACCCTGTAATACTCATTGCCAAAAGTTTTAATTGAGTCAACAGATTTCATCCACCACTCAAGTTCACTAGGACTCTCATCAAGGTCTGCTGGCCAATCAGGATAGGTGTCTCCATCTTTGAAAAAGTTAGATATCCCATCATCTTCTCCTTCAGGAATTTCTCCACAATCCACAATTTTAATATCAAGAGTGGGACGATCATCATCTCCAGTTGCAACATGCTCAATTGAACGGACCACTCCCATTCCTTTAACTACTTTTCCAAATACAACATGCTTACCATCTAGATGGGAAGTTCGGGTAGTAGTGATAAAAAACTGAGACCCATTAGTATTAGGACCAGAGTTTGCCATTGATAACATCCCTTTCCTTTCATGCTTCAACTCAAAATTTTCATCTTCAAACTTAAGTCCATATATAGATTCTCCTCCAGTACCATCTCCAGCTGATATATCACCTCCTTGAATCATGAAGCCTTTAATTACACGATGAAAGCAAGATCCCTAAAAATACAGCAGAACATAACGTGAATTCAGTAATTGATCTTTGAACTAATATCACAGATTTCGTTTTTAGGAGACATCTTATGGAAGAAGCATTATAAGTTAGTACTTAAATAGTGAACAGGCTTAGTGTCTAATCTCTATATTGCAAGAAATCAAGTAAGGAAGTTAATAGTAAGAGGAAGGAACTGCTTTGTCCTTTTGCTTTATTAAAAGCAAAATTTTATATTTTATGCTACCTCACCAATATCCCTCACAAATAAGTAAAAAGATGAGAAATATTTATCAGTATATAGGCGTATACTAAAATCCTAATATATATTATCACGAAGCATAATTCAGGAAGCACGCTGCATGCATGAAAATTTCCAATCAGTTGATGTTATGCTGAACCGTCATCAGTTCCAATGCCAACATATTCAGACCAGCCTACTAGGCTACCAAAATATAGCACAACAGAGTCAACTATGTAATAGATGTTTGAGCAGCACTTTTCCTAATTTAAGCATATTTTACAAGAAATTCTTGTGCAACGAACTAAGAACAGACACCAGAAGAATAATGAATTCGCTGGTGAAGTTTTAATCAAGATAAACAAAGAACAATTTTTATATTTCAAGGCCAATGTTACGTTATGGTAAGACATCGTAACATGAATTACTAGAATTTAAACTAGTATACCTTCCGATATCTGTTATCATCTTTTTTCATTCCTTCTGCTATACTAAAATTAAATTCTAAGTTAATTATGTCATTTTAAAAACCAAAATCTGGAAAACGAGAAGGTTGGAATATCTCTGGGACATTGTATTAGCAAGTGTCGTTTATTATAGAACAAGTTGAGGAATATTATCAAATAGAGATAAGACATGGAATTTCACACATCGCCTGCCTCGGAAAAAAAACAAAAGCTTTAGACTGAAAAAACAGTAACAACCTCAACATTGATACATGTAAAAGAATCCTTCCAGGAAAAAATCGAATGACTGTTACAAGGTATCTACAATCAAAGGAATAAAGGACATAACTGTCTTTTCAGGACTCTTCGTCCAAAAGTGAGGAAATAAAAAGTACCTCCAAGTTCAACCCTTGGATTACTACAAAGTCCAGATCTTAGAGCAGCTAAAATTCTCAAAGCCATCGAGACATGGCAATGAAAAGAAAACTACAAGACACGCGCTCAATGCCCCAAATCGAAATATCAAGTTTTGAAATTACACAGTACATTCCAGTAACAGAAAATATCCAACCTTTCATTCAAATGACATAGGACTCAGAATTCATGAACATGGGCAGAAATCATTTGACAAACAAGGGCCAAAAAAACAATCTTTCAGAGGAGAAACAGGAGAATTAAATAGATACAAAAAGGTATGTTCATAAAGTGAGAAACGAAAGGTAGGAAGAAAAAAGAGAGAACCTTGAAATGGAGGGGCACCCCAGTATTTGGACCAATGCCTTTCTCCCCAGTGCATAGAGCTCTGAAATTCTCTGCAGTTTTGGGAGCAACATCATCGTAAAGCTCCACCACTATCCTTCCTTCTAGCTCTTCCCCTATGCTAATGTCCAAGAAGCACCTTCCTCTTCCCATCTCTCTCTCTCTCTCTCTCTCTCACTGTGTTGTGTTGCTTGGTTTGAAGTAGAATGCTCAAAAGACCTTCTAGATTCTAGACTCTTCCTCTGATGTCACTCTTCAAGGTTCCATCGGTAACAAACACACACAGCGTGAAAAATGGGGAAAAAAAATAATTACTGGGGAAATTAATAGAAGAAAATAATAATGGGAAAAAAAGAAATTCTAGGATGACCCTCACTCACTCAGTCACTCACTCACTCACTCACTCGTTTCCTGTTATGGCGTTTAGTTTATGTTTACCTTTCTTTCAGTGTCTCTCAACAACTCAACCCTCACGTCACTGCCAGCTTCAACTTTCAGACTCCTCTAAATTTAATATATAATAAATTAAATAAATTTAGTCTTCTTACTTTGTTGTCTGTGTGATAAGGTAACTAGGTAAGGTTTTTGCATTGTTTTCTCAGCTGAGTGACCATCTTGGTTGCCAGATTTGGATATAGGTAGGGCCCGTAAAGTAAAGGGTAAATTTCAACAAGAATCGTTACTTTTTTTTTTATTTTATTTTTTCTTTCTTTGAGAATATACAAGTTTTACTAGTCTTTTTAAATTTTTAAACATAGAACAAAGTATCATCAGTTACATTGATTTTGACAATAATTAATATTTAAAACTTTTATGATTCAGTTTAGGATTTAGGCTTTAGGGTTTAACGTGCACAAAGCTAAATTTGGAATTTAGTCATTGAATTAAAATATGTTCCTAAGAGTATGCTACTAATATAATTAGCTGTCTGATAAGATCGCTTGGTTTTGTGTTCCTGATCTTAGACTCATTATGGCTATAATAAAATATATACTCATTAAAATGTCCCTCAAAGTTCTATGTTTACACACACCTGAACAAATAATTGTTTTAAGTGTGTGTTCATTTTTTTAATTGTATTTCAAAATAATTAATGTTTTAAGTCTAATTAAACATTTTTTTCTTAATTATACTCTTATTTAATATATTATTATTAATGGTTCAATATAAGAATAAAGATATTAAATAAGAACATTTTAATCAAAATGAGAAGGTAAGCAGAAATATATTTAATTAATGCCTTACTTTATATTAATCATATTTTTCCACTTGTCAAATAATAAAAAGGAAAGGAATTCAATAGCTATTCAAATTTTGCAATTACTTTATCATTCTAAAAATTATTACTTACTGTATATATAATCCATTTTAAAGAAATCACGAGATGAAGATCTGTCCCTACCAAACATATTATAATCGTAAAATATTTATTTTGAGTACACATTAAATTCAATTCTTAAAATTAGTTCATTTAACCCAATTTGATTCTTTAAGAAAAAGGTCACTAAAAAACTCTTAAAATATATAATTACATTAAGTAATCGATCTCATAATTATAATTTTAAGGAATTATTTATTTTTATAAGGACCAATAGGATTATTTCTTAGAAAGTCAAATTAACATTTTATTTTTACTCACAAATGATTATAATGTTCAGAAAATAATAAAATATTAAGAAGAAGAAATACAAATATGCATATAGAAGAATGTTCATAGTTTGTTGACTTTGTACTCATTACAAAAAGTAGATATAGCTGGCCTCGTATATGTAGCGTGTGCATGCATTCCTCTTGTTGCACCTTCATCACAGATTTTCTTAAGCTTCTCGTAAATATATACTTTAAAGTTTTTTATATAAATTAAAAAAAATAACTATATTAAGAAAGCAGTATTTATTATAAGATAATTTTATTAAAATGTATTTATTTTTTAAAATTTTAATAAATATATTATTAAAATTTTCAAAATAACAATATTTATTAGAAGATAAAATTAAAATTAAAATTTTAATATTTTATTAAAAATAAAAAACATCAATATTTTTATAAATTTTAATTTACAATATTTTGAGATAGATAAAATATATTGTAGCAGGTTATGTGGGTTGGTGTGAGACTACAATATCATAGAATCAGTTGCATGTCTTTTGAAGTATGTTAATGGTCGACATCCAACCCACTTTGGATTCTTATCATAGTTAGTTTGTCTCCATGTTCAGGTTAATTAGTTTATGATCACTGCGAAAGAAAGAAAGTGCAAGAATTCTTTGGTGTCAATTCTGTACGACATGGATAGAAACCAAACAGCAATTATAATTGAGTTTTTTTATTTTTTACAATTTAGTTCATAACAATTTAAAACTGGCACAAAATAATAATTTGTGACGTTTTACTAATTTTAGGACCTAATTACAAAAATAATAAAATATCAAGAATATGATTACAAACCTTTTTCATTAAGAGACATGATTAAAAATTTGGATAAATAAATATTTTAGTTTCTAAAAGTGAGAAGTGTTAATAATTTAATTTTTAAAAAAATTTAATTTAGTTTTTGAATTTAAAAAAAGTAAAAATTTTAATCATATTGTTAAGTCCGTTAACATTAATATTTTTGTTTGTGTGAGATGTTATATATATATGCATAGATGACACATATTTAAAAATTGAGTTTTCAATTTAATATTTAAATTTAATCACTTATTATCATTTTAGTTCTTAAACTTAATTATTTATTGACATTTCGATCTTTCAACTTAATCATTAATTGATATTTATGTTTTATGTAAATTATTGACATAAACATTATCATATTTCCTCACTTATGTTCTTTACCCCTTATATTTTTTATCATTGCCAAATCCATTATTTAAATTATATTATGATTATGAAACTAATTTATAAGTGATTACATAACAGAAGTTAATTGTTAAATTCAAAATATCGCTAACAAGATTCTATAAAGTTCTAAACTAAATCTTCTATTCAAATCAATCTATCAACTTATATGTTATTAATCTGTGTAAAATGTTAGATTAATTATTTAATTAATCTATTTTATGAATTAAATATTAATCACAAAAAAGACAGTTAAAAAAACTTAAGAATTACGAAAAGTGAAAATGTTAGAATTATTTGTTTACATACCCTTTCAATAGAGCAAGCATAGTACATCTTCCCCTGACTTTTATAAGTCTTTGTGATTTTCACATCATCATTCAAGAGTCTTATTATTAAAAGACATAAGTGGATAGTGTATAGACCAATGTTTCACTAGTGACACGTGAAACACGTGTCATTTTTCATTCTTTTGATCATATTTGGAGTGTACTAGATGATATATTTCCTATATTCTATCATGTTGGGTGACATATTCTATTGGAGATCCAATAAACAAGAATAATAACGTGGAAAAGAAAGAACAAATATATGATAAGAACCAATTGTTTCTTCCTTTATTTTCGTATCCATATCCTTTTCCTTTTCCATTTTCATGTCTTTTTCCACTTCCATCACCATATGTTTCGCAACTTCTATGACCAATTAGTCCTAAGGTTTGTTCATTTTCATTTTCTCCTATAGACATCTTTTCTACTCTTTATTGTCCTAGACATTCTCCACTTAACTAGCTAGTACTTTTACATGGTGTACGAGGTGATCTATTTGCATGTTATGTTAGGATTTTGTTTAATGTTGTATAACATATGTGTGCTTATGTCTGTTATGGAAAATATATACATACATATAAATAAAAACATGTATACTTTTTTTAATATGTTTGATAAATTGATGTTATTTTTATTAGATTTTAGTGAGTTGTTATTTTTAAATGTCTCCTTCAAACTCTATGGATGATTGAAATTATTCTTGTAGGTGAACACATTGAACTTTTGGAAAATAAAGAAAAAATAACAATGTTTTCATCTAAGATTCCTTTAAGAGAAATTGCAAAATAAATGAAATAGATGTTTTTCTAAAATCTCTAAAACTAAATTATTGCACATTGTCAAAATAAATTCAAAAGAAATTTTACATTGTAGAAATAAATATTCACACCATTAATATCTCTTACAAAAGTTAGATAATGTTTATTAAATAGTTATTTTAAATTATTTTGTGTTATTTTCTTATTAGAATTGACAAAAGGATGGTGAAAAATACAAAAGATCAAAATTTTATTAAGTGTTTAAGTTCAAGGACCAAAATGTCAATAAATGATTAAATTTAATTCAAAAACTAAATTAAAAATTTAATTGTTAAACATGTGACAATCACGTGAATTACAAATGATAATCGTCAGATGTCTTGTGTCATTCACATGTACATACAATGTGTCGTGTAAGCAAAAACATTGATGTTAATGAACTAAACTTAATGACAGGATTAAAATGTCATGCTTTCATTATACTCAAAAATTAAATTAGTAATTTTCTTGTTTTGACAAATAAACTGTCAATGCTTCACACTTTTATAAACCAATACGATCACTATCCTAAAAAAATTTCTAAAAATTTTAGAAATCTACTTAAACTTTGTTTTTGTTTGTGTTTGAAAAAGAACAACAATGCTGTAATATTGATAAATATTAGGGAAAAAAAGTAATCAACTTCCTTAAACTTTATTCCTTTTACAAATAAATACCTTTGATGTTATTTTTGTCTTAAGTAATCCTTAAAATTTATCCCTTTTGTAAATAGACATCATAAATTTTAGTTTTGTTTCAATTAATAATTAAATTTTACCTCTTCTTGCACATAAACACATAAATTTTTATTTATTTTCAATTTTTTTAATTAATTCTTAAATTTTATCCTTTCTCATAAATTGTCTCTTATATTAAATTAGGGTTAAATTACTAACAAAGTAGAAATCTCAACTATTTATTTAT
This sequence comes from Pachyrhizus erosus, assembly GCA_026544285.1. Classification (NCBI taxonomy): domain Eukaryota; kingdom Viridiplantae; phylum Streptophyta; class Magnoliopsida; order Fabales; family Fabaceae; genus Pachyrhizus; species Pachyrhizus erosus. The sequence continues at coordinate 12,268 of JAMLFT010005564.1, forward strand.
TGTAATCTCAACTATTTAATAGTTTTACTTTTATAAATCAATTTTCCAAACATTAAAACATAATTAAATTTATAATTAAAAAATTAAATAATTTTTTGCTTAATTTTATTACTTCCTTTTTTTATGTCTTTTAAATTCATATTTTTTTATTATATTTTAAATATGGAAAATAAGTTGTAAAAAAAATTATTGAATGATTAATATTTACCATAAATATTTTGATAAAAACCTATTCATAAAAAGAAAAAATATTAAAAGATCAATTAGATTGCAAGTAAAATTTAAGGTGTCTATTTTAAAAAAAAAATTAAAGTTCATAGTTTCTATTTATAAATGATATGAAATTCAAAGATTAATTGAAATAAAATTAAAATTTAGAATGCTTATATGCGAAAAGAATAAAATTTAGAAAGGTTAAATATTTTTTTTTCTTAAATATTAAATGTGATTTGTGAATAAAAAAATTGGTTAGAAAGAGAAAAAAAATTAAAGATAATTAATTAAATTTATTGATATAGATTAATCATCAACCGAATTAATAAATATTTCATCATAACAGCACAATGACAAAAATAAATAAAAAATAAAAAATATTCCCACCACATCATCCTCTACAATACATGTTTGATTTATAAACATTCAGTGTTCAATAGTTGTAATGAAAATTAAAGTTAAGTCCTCATGCATCTATCCTTAAAACATCCTATTATTAAGTTGACTCTAATAGTTGTGTTTGGTTTATTAACCTACCGCAAGCCTCGTGCTATCTATCCTTAACCCACCGTAAACCTAGTCAACTAGTGTTGTTAAAAAATATTTCCAACGTTTTACATTCTATTTAATGGATTTTACTAATTTATTGATTTTTTTAAGTTTAAACGGGTAATTTTTTTTTAACGTAATATAAATTATTTGATTGATAATTCTTTAATTGATTCATTTGGTTTCCTTATTGCTATTGATTGATTCCCTATCATATTTTATTTATTTCAAATTATTTCTTATCATTTATTTCCATTTCTTATTTATGTTCTTTCGATTGATCCAAATTTTGAATTGACTTTTCAAACTTTCCGTTAATGTACTTATTTTTCATTAACTAATTATTTGTTCTTGCAAGATAATTAGTCATATATTTATTTTATATCAAAGTATTTCATATATCATTATCATAAATATCTTTAAAAGATTAAAATGATAAAATATTTAATTATCCAACATGAATCAATCCAAAAAAAATTGTTTCAACTTAATCAATAATCTTAAATTGAAATCTTGAATATGCAATTACATTAAATATTTGGAAAGAGTATTTTATCACCTATAATAATCTTATCTAATTTGAACAAAATCACCTTTAATAAAGAATATTTGTATTTTAGATCAATAAAATAAAATAAAATATTTTTAAAAAATTAAGATTAATTTTTTTATTTTATAAAGATCAAAAATACTATTTAAATCAAATTTATATTAATATAATAATTTCAAAAGATGAGTGATAGTTATGTATTAGACTTTTGTTAACCGTTTGGCTTAACTATATTGATTGATAAATTAAAAAATATAATTTTTTTATTAAAATAATCTTAGAAATGCATTAAAACTTATAATAGGAGTGTATTAATAATATTTTTAATAAATATTTTTAATTTTTAACTGATATCTTAAAGATAACTTAGTTAGCAATTGCCTATTTTATTTTTTAATATATTACATTATCTTTTTGAATTTTATTAAAAATTTAAAAAAATCATGAATAATAAAAATACATGGTTAAGATGTGTTAGTAAGATTTCTGAGCCTCAAAAGCAAACTTGGTGTCCAAAAAGTTTTCAAGGGATAGAAGAAGGAAGGGTTATTCAAACTAAAGTTATAGCTGTAGCTTTCTTTGTAAATGTATTCAAAAGAACATGTAAACATAGCCCGTATCATTGATTGCATAAAATCCCAAGTCAACTTGGTTAAAGTGGCTATCACTATTATTGGCTAATGTTGCCCTGATAAAGCCTCCACTTTCTTCAAAGTGGTAGGAAATTAAACCTCTCCTTACCATTTATTAAGTTATGGCACCAATGTTCATTATCTTTGCTCTGTCTGTTCTATTTGCCTGTGCCTTGTGGGCCTTTTGGAGAACATATAGGTCCTACGTAACAGCACCAATATAAATATAATTGAATGGATAATGCTTACTCTTTTCTTAAAAGAAAAAAATCTAACCATTAAAGGTTGGTTTGATGTTATCTTAGAAAGGAAATTTTTTGTGATAGATTCCTTTACAAAATGTAAATATGATTTACAGTTTCGGTGCAAAGGAGTGTTACAATATTATTCAATTATAAATTTATTGATTTTTATAATAATTATTTTATATTTATTATAATTTATAATTAATTAAATATATAATTTTTTTAACAATAACATTTATTATTTTGATCAGATTAAAGGTTTGATCTACCACAATACAAATTAAATGAAATATATTTTTCTCCTGAGAAAAGATAAGTAGGGTTTTTTTTTTCAATGTATCTTTAAGTTAAAAGTCAGAAATTAATTTTTTAAAATATGAAAACTCATTCAAAAAAGTTACACACTCTTAATAATATTTTTTCATACACACAAACGTAAAAATTAAATCTCCAACTATGATTATCTATCAAATATACTATATGAAAGGCAAATAGTATCTTAAGTCACCTTAGAGATGCTCGTGACTTGTTCACTTTTATGAAAGAAATAAAATCATCTATTAGTGGACAGTGTGTAGATGGTGGATATTTCTATTTCTAATTCATCGTCCAACCAAAATATTCTATTAAAAAGAAAGAAAAGTAGAAACAAACAACCCTTTTTCCAAAAAAATTGAAATTAATGCGTGGCCCGATCGAGGCCAGTACGGTCCAATAAAAGAATGCAAATTCATATTCTAATTTGGATTATCACTCATTATTGTAAATAATTATAAGATATTAATCAACAGAAAATTTATATATAAAAAACTAACCTATTATTATAATTAAAATTATTTAACAATCTGTTAATATTTAGGTTTTTTTATTACAGTTATAGCATCGAAGTTTAAATTTATAACCCTGGACAAACTATTCAATAGTAACATTTAAATTAACAATAATATGAATTATTTATAATAAGAATAAATTAAAAGAATATTGTGTATAATATGACCTGCATCTCTAATAGGATGAATTTCTAATAAGATAGAAGATGAGATCAATCAATGTAAAAAATTTAACATCTAAATTTTGTAGGATTAATGACTAATTGACATGGAATGAGGATAGGGTACTAATCAATATAATGGAAAACATAAAACATAATTAACTGTAGAATGGAAATGTTAGCCCATTAAACTTAAACTGTTCAACCTTTGAATGACGCTTGTTATTTACATTCCCTTGGTTGCTAAGTATACCCTCTTTTCTTTATTATTTTTATTGTCAATTATAACTTTTTACATCTTAATTTTATTATTCTTTTAGACTCTTACACCCCTTTCCTTTAAGTGAACACCCCCCTCTCCTAAAAGTTTGAGTCAACGAAAGTATATATTTTATGTTTATAAATAAGTAAAATTAAAATTAGAAAAAAATAAAAATGTGATGAGATAAAATAAAATAAAATAATATTAAAAATAATTATTTAAAATAATATATATTAATTTTAAAAAGTCATATATAAAATTATAATCACAAATTTTAGAAATTCATTTTTAGAACTACAACATAGTTTTGAAAGTATTTTTTAAAATTGGTATATATTATTTCAGAAAGTCTAGTAGTAAAACTAAAAACTGAATTTAAATTATTTGCACCTATTTTAATGGATCGTACTAATTGTTAACGTGACATTTATTTGAATGTTGGAGTCTTTGAGCCGAGAGACACACTAGAAATTTAGAGTTATGAGGTTGAAAACATATATTCAAAATTGTTGTAGGATATAACAATATGAGAAGTCACTATCAAGTTTTTTTTGTAATTTTAATGTTTTTATTTTATTTTATTAGTTTTTCTTATTTTTATTATGTAAAAAAATGAAATTTCATTTGCATTGCATATTAGATGAGGTTAATGATTTATGTATCTTGAAGCACAATGTTATGTGAAAGAAAAATACTATATTGTGTATAATTTTGATGACAAATATAGTATTATATCATGAATATAAGGATGAGATGAAGTTCAAAATTTGGGTTTAAAGAACAATAAAGATAAGAGGAAAATAAATTTTTAAAAAATAACAAACATAAGAGGTATAAAAAAATGATTTAAAACGGCATATTTAATAATAAAAATATAAAAGCTAAGAAAGGAGGTGTGCTTAGCAAACATTGGAGTGAAATAGCAAGTGCCTCTTTGAATATAGATAATTGTTATTTATACTTCCTATAGTTACTAGTATATTTTTTTATATTTTTTTAAAAATATATATATTTTTAAAAGTACTTTTTTGGAATGTTAAAATTTTAATACATTATAGAAAAGTACTTTCCATAAGTCAATTTTTAGAAGAAAAAACATGACACTAATTGTCTTTAGGTTAATTTGCATTTGTTATGCATTGATATATTCATTTTCATTTTCTTAATTTTTTAAAAGAAACCTACTAAAAACATAAAATTATGAGATTTTGGAAACACTCATAATAATATAAATCTCATGGGTACATCAACACTTGCAATACAATTATGTAAAATCTTTTAAATTAAATAATCATTGAAATTATGTCTTGTTTATCGATAAAATAACTTATTTGGTTAAAAAGTAAAATTTGTACAATAGTAAGAAACACGATTAAGTGTCTAGGTTGTTTGCTCTTATGACATAACCATTATAAATTATCTAAAATTCTATAAAAAAATTATTTTTTTAAAGGTAGGTGTTACATTTTTTTTCTTAAAAATTAACTTTTAAAAAGTACTTTTTTCAGAATATTAAAATTTTAACACTTGTAGAAAATAATTTTTAGAATATTTTTTTAAATATTTTAAATTTATGAAAAATATTTTTAAAATATTAAATTTTTTATATTTATATTTTTTAAAAATATATTAAATTTTAACAAAAAATTAATATTTTAA
>JAMLFT010005565.1:0-17367 GCA_026544285.1 Pachyrhizus erosus
GAAATTTTTTTTCAGTAATTTTTTATCTATTTTTAATTATAAGTCTTAAATATTAAATGTAATAACCATAGATCTAAATAACAACATTATAATTTTAAAATATAACATGTAGTACATTCCATAGTTTCACCATATTAGTATAAATATATAAATACTTTGACTGTTTAAAAATTAATTAATTAAGTTGTATTTAATATTGATGTAAAAAAATTTATTTAATATTTTATTTCATTTCTCAATTATGTTTATATTTTTATATATATTCATATTAAAAAAATATAAACAAATTAGTGGCAAGATTGTGAGAAAATCATGTAGTTCTTAACATATATGTTAATAAATATTTGGATTAATTTATTTTAAAATAATAATGATCTATATATTTTTTAAGAAATAAGAAAGTGATATTATTAAATTATTTTTATAAGTATATTTAACATACTTGGATTTATGGGTAACAATATCCTAGATTCGATTAAGCTTTATAAAGCTTAAACTTAATTTATGTAAAGAAACCTTCTTTATTTGATTTTAGTTATTTTTTAAGTTTTGATTTGATATTTTTTAAATTTCAATAATAATTTTTAAAAATATTTGTAATAAAATCTCTTAAATAGGTAAAAATATCTACTAGTAAATAAATTAATAGCGTTAACTTTATATATATATATATATATAAAGGTAACATATTCAAATTGGTCTATTAGGTGTGAAGGTGATTCTTTGACAACTCAAAAAAATGACCTTTTTAATGTAAATAAGGTTTGTTTATTTATTGTTACTTTAATAAATATTATTAAGTTAAAATTTTATAAATAAGATTTTAAATTTAAATTTTATAAATAAAAAAATGAAATTATTAAAAGAACATATGTACTAAAAACATCAATTAAATTCTTCAATAAAAATTAATCTAAAAAATTCAGTAAATATTTTATATTTATAATAATAAAAAATAAATAAATATTATTTGATTTAAGCTTAATATAAGTTTGGTCATACATTCTTCAGGAGCTGTCTGACTTATTTATATTTCAATTTAGATTTACATCTCCAAAAAATTATTATTTATTAATGAATAAAAATATTAGATATTAAGATTGATTTTGTTAATATAAATTTTATTTGATAAAAATTAAACTGTTAATATGAGCATTATAAGTTTGCATTAACAATATGATCATGTATTATATTATGAGGAATGATGATAATATATTTTTTTAAACATAATATTTATATATAAAAAAATATTTATTATTAATTAAAATTTATTAAAAATTATAATATTTTGCAGGTTATATTTTTATTTAATAAGTTTTATTTATGATTTTATAATTTAAAAAATAATAATAATAAAATATAATAGAATTAGTGTATTAATATCTGTGTGAAATATTTTTTTCAGTGTTATTAATGTAAAATATCTATCAAATTTATTAATAATTAATTTTTACACAAAATTTTAACTTATTAATTTTAGTAGTCTCATCTTCCAACTATTTTAACAAAATTTTGACATAGACATAAATGTTTTTGGGTAAAAATTTATACTACTAATATTCAGTATATAGTAATGGTATATATTAATTTTAATAATAGAATTATTTATTTGTATGACAGGCCTGAGCCAACTAATTTTTAAGTCTAAAATAAATTTTAATATGAGGTATTTTTTAAAATATTGACATTAGCCTTATAACTTTCTATTGTAATTAACCTTATAGCATGCAGTTTGCCACCCCATTAACCTCTTTTTTTAGAAAAAAATTGAAAAGATTAGAGATCGTAATATTATTATAAGAAAATAATTACTTTAAAAGTAAAATAAAAAGTTATAAATTAAAATTTTAACTAATGAAATTTAAATAATTACATAATTTATTATGTATTTTACATACATTTATTTATAACTAGCGTTGATTCAACATTTTGAGAGGTTTTTTTGTTAAAAAAAATAGTTACTGTTAATAGATTAATATCATTTATTAAATAACTATTATTTTCTTAAAATATTATTAATAAGTAAAACTACTTTTGAGAGTCTAAAACAAGAGCCTTATTGACCTTATCTTTGGGCCGATGTTACTGTACGCTATTGTAAATACAAACTTATAATATTTATATTAATAATTTAATTTTTATTAAAAAGATATTCTTACAAAATTCTTAGTATATTAATTTTTAGTGCATACGAGTAAGATAAATATGTATTAGATAATATAAAATAAAAATATTGAAACAAGTATTTATTATATTAAAAATTAAAGTATGTATAAAATCAATAATTAATAAAAATACAAAATAATAACTGATCTTAAATATATTCGGTAAAGAAAGCAAAAAGAAGAAAAAGACATAGCCGTCTTCAGCTGTTATAGGAATTTGAAAAGGAACACATGTCGTCATTTTAATCTACAATAACCTGTACACTATATACCTGCTATCAAACCACTTTTGTATGCAAATTGTAAACCTTTTATGGTTATAGTCAATTATTTAATATAAAACATAATTACTCTATGTTTTCTTGAAATAGTGTTTATTGTATTGTACTTCTATTTCTATAAAATAAAAAGTTTTCTCCTTCAGTGTCATATATTGACATTTGATTAAAAAAAGCATCACCTTTTTTTAAGCATAATTCTAGTGATTGAGTCGATCCTTTAATTAAATTGTTCATATTCTATATTAAATAATAAATATTTTTATAAAATATATTATATTTATTATTTAATTATAATATGTACTTCTTTAGTTTCTTTTAAATGTCAGATTTTAAAAGAAACTTATTTCTTTGTTATTTTCAAAATTTAAGATAACATTAATTATATTTTTATTCTAATTTATTATTTTATATATTTTTATAAGATTGAATAATAAATAATTGAAAATTTTAAAGAAAAAAATGAATAAATATGAGTCAAACATATAGGAGTAAACCAATTAAATACTGAGTTCTTTATTTCATACAAAATTAGAGAATTTAATGTAATAGTCATCAATTAAGAAAGAAAAAAAAATGTGTTACATACAATAGTTAATTAGGGAGAGAGAAGTAATTTGCTTAAAAAAAAAAAAGCACAACAGGAAAAGTATTTGCAATTTTAATGAAATAATTGATTTTGTTGGTTATGGTGTAAAATGTTTAAATGATTATTATAAAAACTAATATGGAAATTATTATATCATCTAAATTTTACTTTATATCTTATATGTTATCACACTATTTTATATGACTCATAATTACAAATTAATTCTGTTAATATTACCTACTTATATATATATATTATAAATGACTATATCCATGAATAAATTTATTTTATAAAATTTATATACCATTAAAATAATTTAAATTATTAAAGACATTTGAATTAAAAATAATTATTTATCTTTTAAACATACAAAAATATTATAAGAATATATTAAAAATATAAATGTAAAATAACTCATGTTTAAAAATATCAACGTAAATTTAGAGAAATAATTATTTCTTTCTTAAACTTTTCTTAAAAATTAAAAACATAAATAACTATTTATATGATAAAAATGTTTGCAGTAAGTGTTATTTTTCTTTTTGAAGTTGAAATATTAAATTGAGAGTAATTTTATTTATTATTTTACACTGATTATTATTTTAATAATAACTAAAATTATATTGAAGCAAAATATTAATGATTTTAATATGAATACAATTTTTAAAATATAATTTTATTAAATATTTATGGATAATTGTGCAAGTATCTGTTAGTGGATACTTGAAATTTTTTTTAATATGCACATGTACTCATTAATATTTAATAAAAAATAAAAAATATTTTAAAAATAGTTCACAATACAATTTAATTATATATATTTTTGCAGAAAATAATTAAGATAAAATAAATATATTATTGTTATTAAAATTAATAAAAAAAATTATGCTTAAGTACCTAATTTTGCTAACAAAGTTCCAAAATTTAAAGGATCTTTATAAAATTTAACAAATAAAAAATACTTGTAGGTATGAATATCACGATATTTGTATCTGCCTTATAAATATTAGGTAGTTGTACTAATTATCTAGGGGTACCACCAATTAGTAATATTCATTTTGTATTCATTGTAGATTTTATTTGTAGATATTCACAAATACAAATTTTTTGTCATTCCTAAACATATTTATATATTATATTATCTCTAAACAACTTATATTTGTATATTATATATTTATACATTACAAATATTTTGTATTTATATATTAGGTATTTTAATTGTGCAATATCTTTATATTTAATATTATTTAAAACATATTTTATAGAAAATATTAATTATTTTTAATAATATTCTTATTTACTAATATTTCACATAAATATTTAAATCATTATTATTTTTAACAACTATATAACATAAATATTTTCACTTAAATATTACATATATTAATTTAGTATGAGTGCCTTGCTACCTATTTTATCTATATATTTGATTATGATGATAAGTAATTAAATAAAGTATTTGATTAACATGATGGTTTATAAAACAAAAATAATTACTTGATTCTATAATAATGTTATACGTAAAAAAATTTAAATCAAAAGCTATTCTATAATTATTTGTTATGAAATAAAAAAAAATTCTTTACTTTTAAAATTATTAATCTCTAAAAAAATAGTATAAATATTTTACATCCTAACTAATTTTTCTTGATATGAATAAAAACAACTAATAAGTAAAAAAACTAACTTCTCGTAATAAAAAGTGATTAAAACATTATAAAAGAAATATCAATTAAATTAATGATTAAATAACATAAAAAAAATAATATGTAAGAGTCCATAAAAATGCACGAGTGTTGTTCTAGTTTTATTAAAAACTTTGGGTGAATGATCATTTTGATCGCTAAAAGTATAAGACATTAATAATATAGTTATTAAAAGAAGGAAATTATTGATTTAGTCTTTAAATATATAAAAAAAAAAAGTGTAACATTTTAATCCTACTATTAAACTTAATGACTAATCGGTTCCTAAATTTTACAACTTAATGTCTAATTGGTCCTTGAACATTATATCTTCATGACAAAATAGTTCCACAAAAACTTAACAATAAGACTAAAATATCACATTTCAAGAACTAAATCAGTAATATAAGCTTCTTGAAGAGATTGAAGGTTAGAAAAGTCTACCTCTTCTACTTCTTCATGTTTTACTTCTAAACTCCTAGAAAAGATGTCTTTCATGAGGTAAAAGTTGGTTTTTCACGTCCTTCTTTTGAGAACTTGTCATCTAGTTTTTCCCATATAGCCATCAAACCCTTCTTATGCCCTTTGTGGAAGAGTTTCTTTTCTTTTTTTTTTTATCCTTTTGCAACCTCTTGGCATTTAAACTTGAAGTGTCTAAGCTTTTGCACTTGTCATAGAACACAAGTATTTTATCTTTGACTTCCTTGGAGAACTTTTTAGAATAGTTCCTCCATCGTTATTCTTCCACATGAAGCGGATTTTCCTTTGGGAGAAAGAAATTTTGTTCTTATCAAATTTTTCTCCCTCACTATGGTTACTTGAGGATTCGTCCACAATCATGGCTTTTGGATGTTGAGGGCAAGAAACTTGCCTTTATTATCACCATTGTCCTAGTCTAGTTGTATCTCATGGTCTTTCAAAATACCTACCACCTCTTCTAGAGATAAATTTTCTAGATTCTTGGAGGCTTTAAAGGTTGTTACCTACGTCTCCACTTTCTAAGCAAGCTACGTAAGGTCTTATCAATATAATCAAAGTTTTCATAGTATCTACCTAGAAAACAAAGTTCATTTAATATGGTTTGAAATCATCTAAACATAATTTGTATGTTTTTATTTTTGTCCATATTCAATAATTCATATTGTCTTACAAGTAGATTGATTTTGTTATGTTTTACCTCCATGGAACTCTCACATGTAACAATAATAGTGATCCATATCTGCTTGATACTTTTAAATTTGTGCACCTTTGTGTACTCCTATTCTAATTATGCATACATAGGGGAGTTTCTTACTCTTAATATGAAAAAGACTTAAATAATGCAATCTTTCTTTATTTTCAAAAGTCATATTTTACTTTCTTAAAGAGGGAAGGTTTGTTGATAGCCTATCCTTCATTTTCTATCTTCTAGGATCTTTATTACCCCCTGCACTATTAAATGCTCAATCCTTAAAGGTTGAACTTTGATATCAACTGAAAGATTAGAAACACACTAGAAGGAAGTTAAATAATGTGTGTGTGTGTGTGTGTGTGTGTGTGTGTTTTGAAATATTTTCACAAACTTTGTCAAAAAGTGCTTTAGATGAAAACAAATTTATAAAAGTTGTTGTCTAAGAGAGTGAGAGAGATGCAACAAGAAAAGAAATAAAGAACATAAGTTTATATACTAGTTCAATCAAATCATGAGTTACGTCTAATTATCCTTCAACTTTAGAAAGGTTCTACTAACCAATCAATAGATTACAAAACAATTATTCTAATTGTCACTTTTGGCTACAAAAACAAGTATTCTTTTATGTCACTTTTGGAAAAACCTAAGTATTCTTTAATGTCACTTTTGGCTACAACACAATCTCCCTAAAGATTGAGAAACTACGTTAAGTCATTCTTACCTTTCACAACCTTTTCAAGTTTTGATACAACAAAAATAACTCATACAAGTGAGGATATAATAATTTAGCACAAAGTATAAGCTAACTTAGCAAAGCTAAGAATACAATTAATTGTAAGCACAAATGAACGTATTCATCTAAAAAAAGTTTGAGCATGTTAGGTCCTCTAGTATATACAACATAAGTTTGTTAGTCTTCAAATCTTTATAATTGGTCTTTATATAAGCTACATGAGAAGTTTTCTTTGTGAGATTATGTTCTTTTGAAATTTTCCTATTATGATACTACATTTAATGCATGGAAACTTCATTCATGTTTTCTTTTCTATGTGACATGTTTGTTAGAAGAGATAGAAGGAGAAGTTATCCTTTCTTTCTTAAAAGGCACCAACACATTTTTTGAACTTGGCATAACTTTTTTACATATTCCTACTTCATTTTTTTTCCTTATTTAGGCTTTTGATTTAAGGAAGATTTTTTATTAAAGGGTTTATTTATTCTTCATATGTTTTTTATTTTTCATTAAATGCTTGAAATTTAAACGTTAGATTGTATATATGAAAACAAATAGAATAATAGATGCATAAAGTATAAGAGTAGTTGAACCTTAACATTTAAAATCATGAAAGCTTTGGACTTCGTGATTGAGCACTTAAAATGAAAAATTTAAGAAATAGAAATCTATTTTGGGTTTTCATTTCACCTTGGACAATAAAATGACTAGCACTTTGGATGCTTGATACAAAATTGAAAACACTAAACACTTGTTTCTTTTTACGTGTTGGACTCTCATTTCTTTTCAAGAAAACATTGGATGCTTGTTTATATTTGTGCTTTGGATGTATATTCCATTAAAAAGAATTTCATGTTTGAGTTAAGAGATGTACCTTTTCGTGCTTTGGACACTCATTTCATCTATATGACTTAGCAAAATTTATTAGTTCATCAATATTTAATATCTTTATTATCATCAAAACTATGAGATTTTGAGGGATTAAGCATCTTCCATATCTTATGTTCCAATAGAATGCCATGCATCTAAAAGTCAACTACAGTTAGACTAATTGTATATACTGATGTACTATTTTTCCTACTTTGGTGTTTTTTTCCAGTAAAAAAAAAGAAGGGTTTTAGCCTTAGAGGTTTTAACAAGGAACACTAGGATACCTATCAATAAAGGGGTAATAAAATCTTTATTCTTTTTCCATTATTGTGTCAATGTTGAACTTCAACAAGGAACTAGATGGAGTGAATAGATTCTTTTACAATTAAAAGAAAATTGTCAATCATTTTTACCCAAATTGTCAAAAACCTTTCTCAAAACATGATTTATGCTCAAGATTGTTATAGTAACCATGATAAAAATTGAAAGAAAATTTATTGATAATAAACTTGACTTCCTTAAATCAAAGGTTGAAAGCTAAAATGATGTAGAAAAGAGAGAATTCAAGGAAACACAAATTTATATTGGTTTAGTACTTTAGGACCTACATCTAGTTATCCAATAACATGAATTTGGTTTCCACTATAGAATAATAAGGTATACAAACAGTATACACACACAATTATCTTAAAATGCCCTTTTCGCTTCTTGAACCTTTTAAGAACTAAACCTCTATGTAGAACCCTATTACATAGAATCTAAGAAATTATATTTTAATTTAAAAAAGTTAGAAAAGAAACAAATATCATGGATAAAATACACCTTATATGTTTATCTTCATCATTATGAACAAAGGGAATCCAATAGATTCAATGCCTTCTTTGATCTTTATGAACTTCTATCAAAACTTGTTAATCACTAATCAGTAACTGGAAAACTCTTCAAAGAACTTTCTTAATCTTATGAAAAAGTATTTTCAAAACTTATGTTTTTTTAGAGAGAGAAAGAGAGTTTACACAGTTTTTTAAATATTAACTAAAATAATCGATTAAATCTATTATGTAATTGATTATAATGTTTAATATTTGTACCTAGGTTATTTAAGATTAATTTAATCGATTAAACTAATAGGTATTTGATTAATTCAATCTTTTTATGTTTCTCAAAAGCTATATCTTTATAATGTAGTTGACTATCTCGATGGGTAATCAATTAAAACAAAGAGGTAAGGTTTTTCTTGAATCTTAATTAGTTTTCTTAAAACACTAGGTGTAATTGATTATCTCAATGAGTAATCATTTAAAGAGTTATTAGTTTTTCCAATCCAAGTTAAGCATTATAACTTGTTACATATTGTTGTAATCCATTATCCCGATACCTTTTAAAGAAAATGAAGTTTTCTTTCTTGAATAGGTATTGGCTTAAGATAAAGATCTTTCTAGACTAACTAATTTTATTTAAGCCTAGTCTAAAACATGCAACACATAAGCCATTAAAAAAAAATAAAAGGTTTGGCTAAACATTAAAACAAATAATGAAGTTGAATGATGTTATTTTTCAATGCTTTGGTCAATAGTCATATGAATTATAACTTAACACCACCAAAAGATTGCATTCGAACTTCATAAAAATGACAAGTTGATGAACCATACTTAACATTTTGATTAGGCTTATTATCTTTCAATTTGACCACTTTGCATTCCAACTTGATCCAAATGACAAGTTGAGAAATCACACTCAACATTCTGATTATACCTATTAGCTTTTCAGTTTAACCACTAGGAATTCCAACTTTATCCAAAGTGACAAGTTGCAAAATCACAATCGACATTTCAATTATATTAGCTTTAGGTTTAACCATTTTGCATTCCAACTTATCCAAACTATCTTTTATGGCTTGACACGAGCCTAACAAAAACCATGAAAGTATAAATAAGAAATCTATACAATAAACTAGTCTTCATTAATGGTAGGAATTTCTTCATCAATAATGTTTGTCTCATCCACGAGTTCACCAGACTTGTTGATGTCTTTCTCAACATAAAAAATGGAAAGGTCAATATCCTTAAAAAAGTAATCACTTGGCAAACAACCTTAAGGAAGTTGGCTTTGTGGTTCTTCAAGATTTTTGCTAAAGCCTCATCTAACTTGGCCTGCATCTTTGTCTTAGCCTTCGCTACTTTGACCTTAATCCGCTCTAGCTTATAATTTAGTCTATTGACTTTAGTTTGCAAAACTTTGACATATTCTTCAACCTTCACCACCTGAGCCTCTAAAGCCTCTCCATCCTTCTTAGTTGCCTTAACTTAGGCCTCAAGAGCCTTACATGACTCATCAACAAATTGTAACAAAGTTGCATTGGCCTTTGTCGCCTTAACAAGAGCCACATTAGCCTTAAGTGGATCTTCCTCAACCTTTAGTAGCTCTTAGTGCTCTTTTTCTAAACTTTACAACCCAAAATTAGGCAATTCCCCAAGAGCAGGCTTGGAAACATTTGAGGGCATTCATGCAGACTTGGGATTTTTCTCTTTCAACATTCTCTTATTAGCTTGCCTTAGAAAGTTATAGTTGATGAGCCTTTAAAGGTTGAATTTACAACCCTAAAAAGAAGATCAATCATCCATCATTAATAAAAAGGTTGGATTCTTTTCAACCGGTGGGAACCTTAGCCTTCTTGGCCTTAGCATTTTTTGAACAGCTAATTTATTTAGTAGCTTAGATAGGTTACATGACCGATTTCTAAACCAACCAATTAAATAGGTTGGTTTAAGTCAAATATGATAACATTGATGACAATATGATATGTAAAGAAAAATATATTAATTGATTTAGTTATTTTATTCCTTAAGTATATAAATCATGAAAATTTTAAAATTATAAATGCAATGTAATTTTGTTCCTTAATGTTTTTTTTTTTTTTTGCGTCAAGTAAGACCACTCTAGACAACAAAGTTCTTCCTCCAAGTATTTATCGCTACTACATACCTAAGATTTGAACTTGAGACCTTTGTTAAACTAGAATAATCTCACACCAATTGATTCACATGCTTGGTGATAAAATATTGTGTAATAAAGATATACATTTTGTTTTAAATATTTAATAAAAAAATCAATGATGAAAAATATTTTATTAATAGGACAAAATATGTTTTTACTCAACTTTTTATGATTTTTGTTTTAGTCATTCAACTAATACTTGACCAGTTTTGTTCCCTCAACTATTTTTCGTTTGCATTTTGGTCCCTACTTGCAAATGTTTCTGCTAATGATGTTATGACAATTATTTTTAAAACAAAATATATTTTTAGTCTCTCAATTTTTTATGATTTTCATTTTTAGTCTCTCAACTAATATTTAACCAGTCTTGGTCCCTCAACTATTTTTTTGTTTAGTTTTAAGTCCTTGTCATCAAATGTCTTCATTAATTGATGATGTGATAATTATTTTTAATTATTTTAAAATAATTTGTGACAAGTTTTTTAGTGATTAAAAATAACTAAAAATTATTGAGATAACAAATATTAAACAATTTTGGACCACTTATCTACATCTTCAAATTTGTTGACATACATTGTCAAATTTTATTGATTTTAATTTTTTAGAAATTGTTTAATACTTTTATCCAAACGATTTTTAGTAATTTTAACTGCAAAACAAAAAAATTTCTACAAAATATTTTAAAATAATTAAATATAATTATTACATTATCATTTAACAGAGACATTTTATAATAAAAATTGAAAAAATAGTTGATAAACCAAGACCCTCAAATATTAGTTGACGATAAAATAAAACATATTTTTTCTTAACAATAACTGTCACATTATCAATTAACAAAGACATTTAATAGTGGTTAAAAATTAAATAAAAAAATAATTGAGAGAGAAAAACGATCAAATATTAATTAAATAACTAAAAACAAAAATCATAAATACCTAAAACACTAAAGACATATTTATTTTTAATATATTGAAATGATGATTTTTGAAAAGATAAATAAAAATTGTTTTTAAGAAAAACCATAATGATTGTAATCTTACACAATTTAATTAATGTTAATAAAACTGTTTTTATGATATACTATATTGGTCTAAATCAAGACACAAAATCCCATTTAGATCACTGAATTCGGTCAAAAAATCTATGAATTGCAATTTGGCTATATGAAATCTTACCCTATAAAAAGCATTCATTAATTAAACAAGTCATAATAATTCCCATTAAATCTTGGACATTCTTCATGAGGAAACACTTCAAATTGCATCAACCCTTGACTCTAACATGAGCATTCCTTTTCTCTCTCAAGGGGTGACATGAACTTTTCCAGTTAGTAAACTTAAATACAAATTCGTGATTAATGTTAGTGAAGTTTTGAAGACCCTACTCACGTAGGGAAAGATTACATTTAGATTGATTTCCATTCTTCACTGTTCTTGATTAGACCCATGAACAAATTTCTAAGCAAGGAAAGTTCCCAATCAATGTCACACTAGCTTGCACTTTGCCAATGGGTTACTAATATCACCTATGGCCACTAACTAAAAGATTCCAAACCTTCCTATTATAGAAACAGGATAATCTGATCCATAATTTGGGGAACATCCATTGATCAGAGCCGTCCAATGATGACCAATGGCAATCGTTTGTTCAAAGGTTAAAATACAACTTTATTCTCTCAATTACTCAATCCAACATTTTAATCTCTTTGTAAATTTACAATTTTACTTCAATTTTTAATTTTAATTACATTTGTTTTTTACATTGAAATTAATTAAATTATTTTTTATAATAACTTAAATGAATATATTAAGATTAAAATTCAATTAAATAAAAATAAAAAATAAAACATGCAATTAAAATATTGAAAAATTATTTATTTTAAAAAATTGAAAGACTATATATATTTATTTTAAGTATTAAATACGTTTTTGATTTTTATAAATATTAAAAAATTTATTTTTAGTTTATATATTTTCAATAATCAAATTTTGGTTTGCTTCAACATGTTTTATTGGTAGTGTATTGATATATTCTTAATTCATCATACCTAAAAATAAAAGATGAATAAATCCACTAAAATATGATGAAAGATAACATGATAAATCTTATTAAAATCAACACCAATCTAACCATAATAAATATCAAAATAATTAGAATTATTAATAAAATTTATAATTAAATTTATTTTTTACACATCTTATAAAATAAGAGATTAAAAATTATTAATGATTAAAAATAAAAATTTTAATATTTATAAAATTAAAAACAAGTATTACACTTATTTTAAAATAAATGAAGAAAATTACATATTAAAAAAAAATAAAATTATAACTTACCCTTTGATAAAAATAGACGTGGGTCCCAGTGCTAAAACCCAACGCAGTACCGCGAAACCGCCCACAAAATAATACTTGTTTTTTTCTGATCAAGGGCGGCTGACCTAATCTGTGTTTCGACAACCAATGCTTTCGGCTTTCCTTCTGTCCAATAAAAAATTGACACGTGGACACAAATACGAGCAAAACATTGACCAGCCCCATATAAACCGGCTCAATTGGGTCCCGCAAGCTTTTAGCCACCACCAATACCAAAATCACAAGTTAAAATCAGAAAATTACTTGGAAGAATATAAAATACAAAGAAAAAGAAAAGATGAAATAATTGCATACCGAACCATTGAATAAAAAATACCGAACAATACAGTGAAATACTCAATATTTTACTAATTTACTAAATCTAGAAATTAAATAAACTCGATTCTCGGGATTTAAGAAGTAATTTATAACTGAAATTTAAATTATCGACATCTACTGATACCAAAATCTAAAATAATCATCATTCAATAATTCAATGATTAAAATAATGTTTTTTGACATAATTTCAACAATTCAAAGAACTATTAAAAATATGAAACGTAATTGCACTGAATGTAGACACAAAATTTAATAAAATCTCTTATTAATATTATTATTTCACCATTTCCATATATAGACAGTCCAGCTATTTGTAAAGAGTACATTGTCACTGTCTTCTTCCCCAAGCCACTATTTACACCCACCCCAAAAACTTATGTATAATTGCTCTAGAAACCAAACCTATAATGTTCCTCATCCTCTTGTACTTTAGTTGAAAGGAACTTGCTTATTTTGCTACACCATTCTTTTTCTCAAACTATTTCACAGATGTCTTATTTTCTACTTTCCCAACCTTTTCCACTTCTATTGGATTTTTCCTATATAGACAAACGCTATTAACAAGTAAGGAACAGAGAAGGGAACACTTCCAGCACCGGCCTTTTTCTGCAAAAAGCTCGAGTGTTGGAAGGGGTGAAACTGCACGGAGAAAGTTGCATTTTTGGGTAAATTATATGAGGGGCATTATAGCAATAACCTAAAGTTACTAACTTTTCTAGTATTCTATGACTAGTCCTCCCATTGGGGCACGGTGTGGAATTCCCTTTCTTCTCTTGGCCGTTCTGTAATTAACAGAAGTTGGTGGCGGTGTGGAGGGTGTGAAGCTCTGCACCTTGATGCTGTTCTTCTTCCCATGGCTGCTGTTGCTGCTGTATGAATCCTCTGAGTCTGATGCCATTGCCGTTGACTTTTTCTTCTTCTGGAAGTTCCTTGAAGTCCCAACAATCTACAATTCATTATTGCATCGATTAGTATTTAATTAAATTAATTGGAAAATGGTACATACAATTCAAATGAAGAATCAAAGACTGACACGTCCATTAATTGAATTCAATATTTGAACATTCATGAAAGATGGTGGCCAATGTTGAAATCCCAAAAATTCAAATGTTGGGTAGAGCAATTTATTCAAACTCATATTATTAACATTCATGGGTATTGGGTATAAATGAAAAAGTCAACCAATTTAAGTGCTAGCTTGAAAACAAAGCAAATTTATTAAAATAACGAAATTGCTACCTTAGTGATTAATTAAAAAATTTAAAAATATAAGATGTAATATTATTAATATATCAATCAATGCCATGATTTTTAATTAAAAATATTTATTAATTTTTTTACCAGCTAAAATCGAGAAATTGTGTGGAGTGAATATTTACCTTGCAACCAAGAGAACAGAATCTGTAGGAATCAAGAAGACTACGCTCGCAGACTTCACAAGTGTTGGTGACACCTTTACCAGGCCTTGGCTGGGGCCTCTCATTCAAGAAAACAACCCTTGCGCTGTTGATAATGTAGGTTTGGACCCCTGTAATGTCCAATACCTTCTGAATCTCATTGACCCTAATCACATCATGGTATGAGGACCTCCTTATCTGTCCCAAAAAACAATAAAAAGAGTAAAAAAAAAAAAAAAAAAACAGCACACATTAGAAGGGAATGGCCATTTGTTGCATTGAAAAGCAACATCTTTTAGTTCTGTGGTTGCTTTTACCCATCCCACCACATCCCACTATAGCACTTGTTAAATGCAGGACTATGGAATTTCAGGAAAAAAAACAAAAGGGAAATATTTAATCCCAAAAGCGGTTAATTGGGCACAAAGAAAATTGAAATCGTAGCCCAATTAATGAGAGTTCAAGTATCTCACCGGAGAAGGGGAAAAGATGGGACTTTTTAACTAAGTTCCAGAAAAAGAACGAATCCAACACACCCACAAAAGGAAAAGTGATAGTTTTTGACAACAATGACCGGAAGATCAGAAATGTGTCAGAAACTGATTTTTTTTTTTTTTTTTGTTTAAGTTAAAGAGCGCACACGAACCTGAATTGCACGGTGATCTTTGTGGTAAGCGAGACAGAGAGAGCAGAGAGCACCATTCATACAATCCAAACAGTACATATTGCACTCGCTCTTGTGCGAATCAGCGTGCAACTTGCATTGAACAAAGAAGTTTTCTTTAAGCAGAGGCTTCAGCCAGGGTGGCCACCTGTTGTCTTCGTTATCAGGTCCACCAGCACCCTTATCGAGACACAAACAAAAACTTAATTAAACTAGAATCTCAATATGAACTCACTGAGACAATTAATTGAAGAAAAAAAAAAAAAAAAGAGTCCAGACAGTGGAAGAAAGGTGAAAGAAAGAGGGATTAGGAAACCATGATTCTCCTGTTCTTGGGCTTGATTTCTTGGACTGTGGTGGTGTCTTGGTTTTGAAACGCCAGCTTGAAGGCAGTGTTTGGAGACGGGTTTGAGTGTGTGTTGTTTAGTTGTTTTGAAGGAAGAAAAGGAAAGAGAAGAGGGAAGAGGTAGGTATGTGTTATGAGAGAAGAGAGTGAGATTTTGGGGCGGTGTGGGAGGGAATGGATTATTGTAGGACTTGGAGGCGATTTAGGATGTTATTCTAGAGAGGGAAAGAGTATGAGAGAGAAGAGAAGTCGTTCTTATCCACACAACAAAGTCGTCTCACAAACCAAACCTAACTCCGAACCCAACAGATGCGTTATGTGTAAGGAATCCACCTCCTTCTCTCCTTTTTATTTTCCTTTCATTTTCCTGTTCTCTTTGGACTTATCAATTTTAATTTATTCACCCTCTGATTTCTGTGTAATTGTTTGAGTCCCTAAAAAATTATATTTGTTTACGAGTGTAATCGTCATGTATTGAAATTTTTTTATAAGATCTTTAAAATTTTAACATAAATATTAAAAAATGTACTCAATATGATAAGTTTTTTTAAAAAATGTTTTTTTTTATTTTAAAATAATAACTTTTTAACGTTTTTGAAAATAATGATTTTTTTATTTTTTAAATTATTTTTTAATAATCTCTTAAATATAATTAAAAAGATCAATTAATACTCATGTTAGAAAAAAAATATCAACCATAAAATATATTTGTTATTGATGAAAAATTAATTAGTTTATGATAGAGTAGTTGAATAATTAAAAATATTTTTATATAATTTTATATCAATCAAATATTTTTTAATCAATATATTATAATCTTAAAACATTATTATTTTGAAATAAAGAGAATAGGGTATAATTTAACTTTCTAATATTATTAAATAATTTTGTTTCATTTATTATCTAGTAACCACTATTTTTATGTGTTTTATAAAAAATATTTAATATTTAATTCATTTTATAAAACAAGATATAATTTGAAATAATTTTTTAAAACATCTTATAAAATAAAAAATAAAAAAAACATCATTTAATAATAAATTATCATTAATGTAATTTTTAAGATAATTATTATAACAATTAATAAACTAACTATTAACCATAAATTATGAGTGGATAACAAAATATACTTAACTTTTTTTCTCATTGGTTAAACCTTCTGTTTTGATATAAAAGAAATCAATCATTAGTTAAGATTTGAAGTTTTACACTTTTATTAGAAGAGATAATCACATTGTGTCACACAGTATATCAAACAATATTATCTCTAAGAAAAATATTTTTGTGGAAAAAAGCAAAAAGGCTTTGTTCTCCTGCTTCTATTAATTAGTGATTAACGCATTATTCTGGCTAATAGCTAAAAACAGGAGTATTTGTTAATTTGCTCGTGGGTTTGGAGCACAAATGCTTTCAAAGGCAGAATCTTGGTGTTAGGAATTATGAATTAGAAATAGCAAACATATACAAAGTAGACCGTTTATTTTTTTTTTTCAAAAAAATACTTATTAGTACATATTATTATTCATTAGTATTTTAGTTTGTATAACGTGTAGAATGAATATTTTTATATAATCAATATATAAATTATATTATAAATAAAGTTCATAAAAATAAATAATTTTTAATATATAAATTATATTTAAAATTTATGATAAATACGTTACATTATAATATAATGTTATTTTTTATGATTGATAATTTTAAAAAATATTAAAATTTAATTTAGAAATAAATATAAAAAGAATTAAAAGAGATAAAAAAATTAAAAAATCAAAT
>JAMLFT010005566.1:0-17366 GCA_026544285.1 Pachyrhizus erosus
AGATCAAATAAATAAATGAGAAAATAAAATTTAATCAGTATAAAAAAATATAATTAAAATTTTAGGATTTTTGAAAGAATTAAAAAATTTAAAATAGAATTATTAAAAAAAAATAGAAAACAAGAAAAGAAGAAGGAGAAAACAAAATAAAGGCAGCAGGATTAGATCCCAGGAGAGAAGGGAAGCGAAGGCAGAGTTTTAGCCAACTAGACTATCTGTTTTCGAGTAACAGATAATGGCTCAACAAATATAAGAGATATAGAAACATGGTTAAAAGAAAATAAAACGCGAATTAAGGAAAAAGGATGGGGCAGATTCGAAGACAGAGACGCCAAGTTTTTCATTTGATGGCTAGACCCATCGCTGTTATTACTTACAAATCAAATATACTTAACCTCTTCTAAACACACTTGACCACCATTAAAGCAGTTTTGTTACCTCCTTCAATCTCAAGACTCATTTTTTGAAATACGCCATCCTACACCTCTATCACCCTATGTCTGCAATATACAACTTGCCCATCACCTACGAATGCTTTAGAATGAAGCAAAGGAGCCACGAATGTCTATAAATAGGAAATCAAATTTGACATTGGAGGAAGAAGCCCTAAACTCTAATTTTAAAATTTCCCTCAACCCTTCACTCTTTTGGTTCCAAAGTAATCCAGAAAGCTTTGAAATCATTCATAGAATTATTCTGTTGAAGAAATTTGAGGAATAGCTCAAAGAATCAAGTTTTAGCAAAGACATCGAAGCTTCGTCAGAGCCCTCACCGAAAAACTTCCAAAAGGTAAGAGGAGTAATCTTTTCTTCAAATTTGATTCGTAAAATCATTTTAAATTACTTCAATTTTATTTTTTTACAATTTGACACCCTGGGATGATCAAATTATCCAAATACAAATTGAAAATCGAAAACTTTAGAATTTGAGTAATATTAATCCAATTTCATGTTTAAATATAAATTCTGATGAAATTAGTGGTTATAGATTCAAATGATTATGGGTAGAGAATTACCCAGAAATCATGAAAGAAATTGAATAATCGAACGGAGGTGAAGGTTTTACATTCTACTTCAAATATTTGAAAAAAAAAAAATCAAATCAAGAAGATGAATCCTATGAGTAATTTGAGTTTTGTAGGTTCGAATTGGAAAACAATGAATATAGGAATGAAAAGGAACTAGAAATGGAGAGATTCAAACCTGGTTCGAGCCAAAACCAAAGAGGGGTGAGGAAGAAGATGATCAAAAAATCAAATTACCATTTTACCCTTGGCAGAAAAAATTACTAAAATACCCCTATTCTGTTTTTTTTGTATTTTCTCTACCATTTTTATTCATTCAAGTTTTGAAACACATGTAGAAGAAAGACCTACCTCTATACATAAATATAAAGCAATTTTTCTCAAAAATTTTGATTAAAACTAATTTATTTATCTAAAATTACCAAAATACCCCTAAAAGATAAATTTGAAATTTAACCCTTTTAGACAAGGATTTAGGGGAATATCTTTCAGAAATTAGTCTATATATAAGCCTAGGAAATTTATACCACTTCAGAAAAACTAAAAAATCTTCAAGAATAAATTTTTATTCCAAAATGACCAAAATACCCCTAGGTGATAAAAATGAAAATTTTACCATTCTGGGGTCATTTCAACTTTAGGGAAAATATTCTAAATACTTTTAGCACTATTAGGTATCTTTATAAAAATTTATGAATTGAAAATGTGAGGGAAAATCCTTAAAAATGGCAAATTTTTATAAAATTACCAAAATGCCCCTGCATTATAAAAATTAATTTTTACCTCTATTTGGACCTCCTACACTTAGGAGAAATATTTTAGAAAATTAGGAAGCTATTCAATATATTTTGAGTTGGATTGTGAAAAGAAATCCCTACAAAGAGACATTTTTGCAAAAAGATCAAAATACACTTCTTAAGAAATTTTCTGAAAATATCCATTTTTTAGTGAAATTTCCAATCTAAGATTAAATAGAGATTCAAGATCCCTTTTATACTACTGCTCCCACATAAAGATGAAGATAAAAAGAAATTGTGGAAGAAAAGATGAACAGTGACCATTTTGCCTCTGCCTTGTTGTTTGAATATAATATATGTTGTTGATTTTTGTAATAATTAGTTATGCATTTAAATGTATTAGATTGATGATGTAAATGTGATTTCATACCTTCGCTATTAATAGAAGGTAAATATTCTTGTTGACTATCCATTTGAGATAATAACAATCCTAGGATAGATGATGAACTGAGACATGCTAAGACAATGATGACACAGTCTAGAATAACTACGATATAAAGATGGATGTTATCCATGAATATTTGAACTTGTCATTAGTACCAAGATAAAATGGATAGTGGAGATGGCAGAGAAAATAAGGAAGGTAGATTGAACTGAAAACCTTAAACGAGTGAGAATTAAGAATGGAAAATGCAATGGTTGACCACAGAAGATACCTGAGGAATGTATGTAGGCTTTGATGAGACCTTAGGGGTAGATAAGGTGTCAAGTTGTGAATCTCTCAAAGAAAAGAGGGTATCATAGAACCGGCTTGGCGTCCCCAACAAAGCGAAACATTACCAAGATTTGGTTGAGAGTATCCTGGACTGAGTACTAGGCAAGATATGGACTCTCAATCATCAACCAAAGATTGCAAATTAGACTATTATTTACACGCTTGTGTAAGCCCTTCCGAAGTTAATAGTATTGGAGGCTGCGAAGGGCTCTAAAGCGAGTAAAACACCTGATTAGGCACGTACGGTGAGATGAGAGTATACGTTAGATAGATCATCCTCTATTTGTTTGTATGTGCTACCCAATGATAGATGACTCACTCCTACACCCCCTACCTTTTCAAACACCAATGGCAGATGATTTCCAACCATTATTTCACTTGACCATAATACCCTTGGAAAGAAGATGGACCTATGACAAAATCCAACGAGATGACACATTCGTGGGATATGTTCGTTTTACTTTGAAACCTACTAATATTGTAGTTCCTTAGTAGTTTCATTGTATAGACTTACCAGTGGTCTTATCTCAAACTTTGCCACCTAAATTCGCTAGTGTTCCAACCATGCGAAGGCGACCTTAGACCCCTAAACCGTCATAGTCCTCCATGGGATCAATACATGCTAATGATCTAAACTAAAGAAAGGACTCTATAGAAGAGGAAGATCCTTCAAAATAGTTTGACTAGATCAAATTAGTTCTAGAAAATAGTTAAAAAGATGTTTTGTTCAAGTATCAAGGATACAATAATGATGTAATATTTAGTTTACCTATGACTTTATTTATCTTGTTTAATTATGTTGTAGAGAAAACGAAATGAAATTATGAGAAGTGATATGTTAATATTAAATTGTAATTCGCTTGACGAGTTAAGTTATTTCAAATTTTTCCTGCACTAAAGTTATCGGATATAAATCCTTAGTTATTAAATGTAAAATAAAAAGGGGCATTACACAAGAGGTTAAAGTTTGGGATGATGTAGGTAGTTGAAGGACATGTGATGATACCTAGTCTTGTAATGAAGAAATGATATATTTATGACCTTGTTGTGAGTCTATGTTCTACTACAAAGCTTGTTGCGATTGTCTTGATCTAACATTGTGATTGTATGGAAGTTAAAAGATCTTGAATAGCTTTGAAAGGATCATCACCGTCTTTGGATGGTTGGGGAAGCATTGAGGAAGGTAATGAAAGCACCAATTTTGTTAGGCTAATTCTATTGTGTAAACAAAGATGATAATTGCAAGGTAAAAGAAAGGAATAAAATGAAAAGTAACGACTATATTGATTATCTTCTACTTTTTCCTAGCGTCATACATGTGAATATATATCAAGGCAATAACAACAGACCCATAAACAACTATTTAAAATTAAAAAAAAACTAATAAACCCTAAATTAAATGTAATTCTTCAACCACACTAACGGTTGAGTCTTTTTTTTGGACCTGTCTCGACCTATTGTTGGATGCTTTTGAACCAGCCCATTAACATCTAGAGATTCTCTAATTTAGATTTTTCAGTTTTAGATCTACACTAAAAATTGAGCAAGGTACATTCATTCATCAATTTTATAAAACTAGAATCTAAAACTTAATAACTAAAGCCTCAAATTGAAACAACAAACTAGTTACCAATAATTATTTAACTTTAGAAATCATGAAGTAACACCTAAATGTAACATTGTTTAACCCAAAATGTTTTCATCCATAAATGAAATGAAATCATATTTACTATGAGCATATCATTACAACTTTCAAATGGAAAAAAAGAAGCAAGTTGCCCCTTAATGTCATTTTTTAGGATAGTTTCAAAGATAGTGTGCCTTTTACGATGCATCTACTTGAAAAGTTGGAGCAATTTTTGGATAGTGGTAAGCCATCCACCACATTGTTGTTCACAATTTCTGCTCCTTTGATTCTTGTATGAACTAATTCCTCAATATAAATATTCATGATCTAAAAATAGTAGCTAACAAGTTACGCCAATAAAAGGTTTAAAATTGTGGTATATTGCCACAATTTCACAATGAAAATTGTAATGATATTTGCTAGAATTTTTTACAATTTTGGTAATTGCAATTTGTGCACTCTCAATATAAAATTAAACCTTACAAATGATTGACTTAATTTCTTATCAAAGAATAAGGTTAGAGAAGTAAGTTCAACTTGAACTTATTGGGTCAACATGCTTAACTCACATAAAAACAGTGAAATAAATTAAGTAATTCAACTCACTAACTTATCATAACCTAACTCATTAATTTAATAGGTTAAAGGCGAGTTAGTTTATGTGCTTAACTCACCTGCCTAACCTACCAATATTCATCATATTATAATTAAAATTATAATTAATACATATTTTTAAATACATACAATATACTTTAGATTTTTAACGAACAATTTAAATTATAATATAATGATACTTTTAACTAATGACATTTTCTTTTAAAAATATTGAAATATAATTTAGATATAAATATTAAAAAGGATAGATAGAAAATAATAAAATATTAAAAAATCAAATATAACGATAAAGATAAAAGGTAAGTAATTTGAAATTGTTGAAGGGCAAATTTCTTTTGCTAGATGAATAGTAATATATGAAATGCACCTCTAGAAAAGCAAAGACAAAAATATTGAAAATGTTTGTAACGTGCTATTGATGTGATATAAGACTAACTAATAGATAACGTAATTCAATTTTAATAAATATTATTTATGTTAAATAAGAAATCACAAAGGAATGTTTTACGAAGCAAAATAATAAAAGATCATTCATAAATAATTAAAATAACTGGAACACAATCACTAAATAAAACTTTATGCTCAATTAGAACAAATTTAATGAACTAGATTATCCATACATCATTAGTAAAATACTATATTATTGACAAGTTGCACTTCATTACATATTTTGCATAATTTTCATTTCTAATTTACATGCATTATTGTATGTTTCATTCTTAGTTTATGAAATTTTCCTCCACTTTTCTTTTTTTGGAACTTTATTATGCTTTTTCTTTTGTTTTACATTGAAACGAGATTTTTGCAAGTGTTTTCGCTTTTGAGTGGGATGACTTAAGGATAACTATGTAACAACCTGAAATTTTAAAATAGGAATTCACACTAATTAAAATTAAATTTTAATTAGTGAAATAGCCACTAATTAAGTAAAATATATGAAAAATATTAGATAAAATAGAAACTTTTATGTATGTGATATTTAATAATTGGAACATGCTTAGTACATAGTTAATTAAAGACAAAAAAATTTGATGTTTGCTAATTAATTAGTTATTAACTATTAAGATTAACTAAGTCAACCTATTAATAACGTTATGGTAAATAATGCTAGTTGCTAAAATTTAAATTTATGTTATATTAAAGTAAATTAAAGTATATCAAATGGAGGTAATGCTACATGATAAAATAAGGTAATTAACTAAGCTTGATTAAGAAAGATTATGGTCAAATTAGAGGGTCAAAGCTAGAGGTTTTAGGTCAACAACGTTAACCCTCGCTTTATTTTTTTCTTTTCTCCTACAGACATAAATTAGTGCCATGTTGCTATGGTTTGAACAGTATAATGTTGGTGCATGTATGAGTATGTTTAGTTTTATTATTTGTTGGGTGAAAATGAAGTTATAAGCCTTTAATTTGGTGTTGGTTGTTGAAGTCATGAACAATAGCAACATGGCACTAATTTATGTCTTTTTATGCTTTCATGGTTTTCTACTCACTTGAATGATGAATTGGAAATTTTTTGACTCATTAGTTTTTCATGTTGGTTCTTTTTTTACTTGATATCCTTCATTTGTCCTTCAATTTACTTCACTTTTAATTGGATCTCCTTTTCTTACATGCCAAATTGTTTCTCTTATAATTGAACTATTTCACATGGCCTTTATACCACATTTAGCCTTCAAATTATTTCAAATTTGATTCAAAATGATTATCTATTACCTCAAACTTATTAGCACGCTCCTCAAAATGCTTCTTCATTTATTTAAGGTGCTTTTCTTTTTCTTTAAACATTAAGAATTTGAGTGAATCAACCTCTTCCCTATCTGAACAAGCTTATTGATTCTTGCCAACATTGACTAGACTAAGTTCTTTCCTTTTCTTTCCATTACATTATCTTACCCACTAATTAAGTTTTGCATTGCATAAAGCTCTTTCTCTTCTATCTTAATCTTCTCAGATTCAAAAATAAACTTTGAAAGAGCTAAGAGTTCTTGTTCCTTCAATTGACAATCTTGTGAATATTATTTAGTACTTGATGGAACTTAATGTCCTTGTAGGCAATGTCATAAAGATACAAAACCAAAATGAACAATAATGATTAATAGGAGTTATGTTTTGTAGAAGGGATTGACTTTCTATGATGTGACAATCTTTACTCAAAAGTGAATTTATCTTTAGTGCATGATAGTCTTAGAAAATTGTCTTTAAAGAACAAGACTTGTAGGAAACCAAAAAACATATAAAACATTGTTGCTTAAATTACATATTATATATGAGTTTATCTAACGTCTTGTTAAAATAAAAACTTAATAAAATAAAAATAATTTTAATGTTGTTAAACTAAAATAAGAAAAATAGCATATAATGAAGATAAATAATAAGAAATTGTAGTTAAGGAGAATTGTTCTTTTAATGATGTCTATATTTTCATTAGTATTAATGTCGATGCTATGTGTGATTGAGTGTATTAAACATTTTAAGAAATTAATTATTATTGTTGTAATTGTTAGAATAATAAAAATTATTAATTAATTAATTAAAAATAAATAATAGTCTAATTACAAAAATCTAAGAAAACTTTAGCTTTAATTAATCAAAAGATATGTATAAAAACATATGCAGGAAAATAAAATTTTTGATAAAAGTGTAAAGAAAATAATAAAATTAATTATATATGTATATATATATTAGATTATTTAAGGTAAATATAAAGTTTATAAAAATATATTAGTGATAGAAGATATGTAGTAGTAAAAGGAGAAAAATAAAATATTTTTTTAGGGTTTTGAATAATTAAAAACTGGAAAATATTAATTGTATAATAAAATGTGTAAAAATGTAAATATATATATAAGAAGGCAAGAAAAACCACAGAAAAGTGGAGCTGAGATTCGAACCCAAGCCCTAAGGGTCGCTTGGCACGTGCACTAGCTAAGTTGCCGAATGGTGTTAGATAAAACATAAAATACATAGATAAGCTATCAAACCAAATACATAAAGTGGAAAAAATAGAGCAAATAAGCAAAGGGAGCACACACTAGATTTGATCCTTGATCTTAAGAAGGGTGGCAGTGCGCTTGGTGTAACATCCTATTTTTTATATAACGAAATTATAAATTTCAAATTGGGATATTTACTTATTTTCCTTTTTCATATTTTAATTTAACTAAAATAGGATTTTAGAAATTTCTTTCTATGAAAAAGATATCATATAGTGAATAATATTTAGAGAAAAAGGGAGAGAGAAAGAATTTTAGTTAGTTACGAATTAAATGAAAGATAATAATATATCAATCAAAATTTAAATAGAAAATAGAATCATGAAATATTTGGATAAAATAAAAATAATAGAGGGAAAAAATAAAAATGACAAAATCAAAATATGATTTTCAAAAGTTAAAAATCAATTAAAATTAAAAAAAATATAAAAAAAATTCCAAATAAAAGATAGATTTTATGATATTTTAAATAAAAATAAAGAAAGGGAAGAATAAATATTAGAAGTCAGAATATAAATTTTTGGAAATAAAAATAAAATTTTAGGAATTTAATATGAATAAATAAATATTTTAGCTGAATAAATAAATTTTATCAAATAAAATAAATAATTGGGAAAAGAAAATTCAAATCAATGAAAGAAAAATATAATTGAATTTTTAGGATTTTTGAAAAAACTTAGAAATTAAAAATATAAAAATTCAAAATTTAAAATAAAAATTAAAAGAAAAGAAAGAAAAAGAGAAAATAAATGAAGAAAAAGAAAAAGAAAAGGGAGAAGGGGCAGGGCTGGGTTCAAACCTATGCGCTACAGGAGCACAGAGAAGAGAGAAAGGGTTGGACCAACTAAGCTACCCATTTTGTGTAAGAAAATCACGACCCAAATAACATAAAAGATAAAAGCGTTGGGATAAATGAGAAAAAGAAAACGCAAAGTGTAGAAAAGGGGTAGGGTGGATTCAAAGGAAGGCACGCAAGGGTCGAGAGTAAGCATTGGATTGTAGGGGTTGTCGTTTGACCGCTAGGCTCATCGCTATTATTTCTTACAAATTAAATGTATTTAACCTTTCCTAAAAATGCAAAACCACCATTGAAGCACCTCGTCACGTCCTTCAACCTCGAGACGATTTCTGCAAACCGTCACCCTACAAAATGCTCTCTGCCCACACCCTGCGACCTCCCTAGCAAGCCACCTATGACCTACAGTTGCTTTGACTCAAAGAAAAGAGGTTGACAACTTTTATAAATACAAAA
The DNA here is from genome assembly GCA_026544285.1 of Pachyrhizus erosus. Taxonomy (NCBI): domain Eukaryota; kingdom Viridiplantae; phylum Streptophyta; class Magnoliopsida; order Fabales; family Fabaceae; genus Pachyrhizus; species Pachyrhizus erosus. The sequence continues at coordinate 9,030 of JAMLFT010005566.1, forward strand.
TCAATTTGCAAAACAAAGGAATTGTTGAACACCTTCATTGATCAAACTCTCCACAAAATTTCACTCCCTTCTCTTCATTCCAACCTAGATAGCTTCAGAATCAATCATACTTCAATTCTACTAAAGAAATTTGAAGAATCAAAATTTCGCAGTGACATCGGAACTTCGTTAGAGCCTCGTCAAAAAACTTCATTAAAGGTAGGAGGAGTTATCTTTTCTTCGAATTTGATTCTCAAAATCATTCAATATAGTTTGAATTTGAAATACTAAAGGTTTAACACCCTAGGGTGAAAGAATTTTCCAAAAATGATGCCAAACTAAAAACTTAATTTGAAAATTCAAAGAACACAATCTGATGATCCTTGCTTATTTAGAATCAATTAAAGATAAGAGAAAGTTCTTTGATGGTGTTTGTTTAGCTCTTATCACAATATTTCCAGAATTTCAATAATAAGTTAAAAAACTAGCATGAACTAGATTTGCGTTTTCTTGTTCTTATTTCTGAAGTTTCAAAATTTTCAAAATAATTACCAAGGGATTATAAAAAATTCCAATAGTGTAGACTTTGAAAATTTATGAAGATATACTCAATTCGAGAATTAGAAGGGAATTTAAAAGTTTGAATTTGAGAATTCGAGCCAGAAAATACTCTGATTATCTAAGGCTATATGAGGAAAAAGATAAGTAAAGGTCAAAATTACCATTTTGCTCTTAAGGCAAGAAAATTACCAAAATACTCCTAGCTTGAAATTACAAAAAATCATAAAAATCATTTAGAAGATACCCTTTCCCAATAGTAAAGCTTTAAAGACATATTTCACAAAAATTTCAAAGTAAAAATTAAACTTTATTTCCTAAAATTACCAAATTATCCCTAGGTATGACAATTGGTAATTTTGAACTGTTTTATTCAATAAATTAAGGAAAATATGGTTAGACCATTTTATGCAATAGCCTAGAGTGTTTTTTCATCTTTAGAAATTAAAAATCCATAGAAATAAATTTTTATCCTAAAATGACCAAAATGCCCCTGTATTATAAAACAAAATTATACCACTGTTTGGTCATTCAAAATCAGGGAAAATAGTCTAAGCTCTCTCTAGTAATATTAGGAACCTTTAATAATAATTTACGAGCTGAAATGTGAAAGGGAAATCCTTAAAAGAACAAATTTTATAAAATGACCAAAATACCCCTCTTAAGAAAAATTTCTAAAATAACTCCTTTTTTAGTGAAATTTCCAAAATAAGACAAATAGAGAACCAAAACCTTATATATTTACTTCTTTCATAGAAATATAAAGATAGAAAGAAATTTTTTAAAAAAAATGTAAAATAACCATTTTACCCCTATCTTGCTATTTGAATATAATGTATGTTATTGATTGTTGTTATCATGGAATATGTTTTTTAAAATAAATTGAATGGATGATATGAATACGATTTCATACGTCTACTACTAATGGGACGTAACTATTCATGATAATTATCCACTAGAGATAGTAAATTTCTAAAATAACTCTAAGGTAGAAGATGAACTGAATAATGCTCAAACAATGATGGAAAATGTAGAATAATTGAGATATAAGGGTAAAAGATGGATGTTATCGATAGAATTTTGAACATGTCATTAGTACCAAGAAAGAATAAATAGTAGAGTGAACAAGTGGAATAAGGAAGGTAGGTTGAATTGAAAACCTTAACGAGCGAGAACTAAGAATGAGAAATGCAAAGGTTGACCACAGAAGGTACCTAAGGAATGTACACAGGCTCTGATGAGACATTGGGGTAGATAATATGTCATGTTGTGAATCGCTCAAAATGAAAAGGATGTCAAAGAACCGGCTTGGCATCCCCAACAAAGCAGAGCATTACCAAGATTCGGTTGAGAGCATCCTATACTGAGTACCAGGTAGGATATGTACTCCCTATCGTCAACCAAACATTAAACATTTGGATCATTATTGACACACTCGTGTAAGCCTTCCTGGAGTTATTAGTAATAGAGGCTGCGAAGGGCCCTCAATCGAGTAAAATTCTCAATTAGGCACGTTACGGTGAGGTGATAGTCTACATTAGTTAGAAACACTCTGCATATGTATGTGTTTACCTAAGGATAGATGACTCACTCTTACAACCTCGACATTTTTCAAACATAGATGGCAGACGAATTTCAACCTTTATTCCACCTGACGATAATATCCTTAGAAGGAAGATGGACATATGACAGAGTTTAAGGAGATTATACATTCATGGGATACATTCAGTTTAGGCCTACCAATATCATAGTCTCATGGTAATTTCATCACGTAGATTTACCAATGGTTTTATCTTAGACACGACCTCCAAGATTCATTGGTATTCTTGCAATACGACATCGACCTTAGACTCCTCAACCCCCATAGTCCTCCTTAGGATCAATCTAAGCCAACAATCTAGGCCGAAGGGAAGATTCTTCCGAAGAAGAAGATTCTTCTGAAGAATATAATTAGACAAATTAGATATGGAAAGTTATCATAGATGTTATCCTGTTTTGGTTATTAAGTACACTATAAGAATATAATAATAGTTTTATTTATGACTTGATCTGCCTTATATAATTAAGTTGAGAATACTTTGAATGAAGTTACGTGAAATGTTATGTATTGTCAAATTGTAATTCTCCTAACGAGTTTAGATTTTTAAAGTTGACTTGGGCTAAAGTTACCAGGATATAATTTTCTTAAAATTAAAAGTAAATAAAAAGGGGCGTTACACTTGGCCACCAAACTATTTGTCCATCCACATCAAGTAAAGGGAATAAATATATGTTTAAGTACTTCATTTTGGAAAACCAAAAAAATAAAATAAGCAAAAAGCCAAAAATGCCTGAGGCAACCTCGAGGAGGGGACTTGGAGCCTGAAACTCAATGTCTTAACCATTGGGTCAAGATGCGTTTGGTGAAAACTTAACACTTTAATTATATTTAACATATAATAAGATATGGAAACCACCATTAGAGTTATTGATAGAGCTTTTTCCTCCTCGAGTTCCAATATCTGCAACGACGCTAGAGTAGCTCCAAACTCCTACTCTTGTGCCAGCCACCTTCCCCCATGCCTCACGAATAAAATAAACATAAAATTGAACAAGAGAGTTCTGTATAAATAGAGGAACTCGTGGAAGAAAGAGGCACGAAACTAGGAAGAGAGAACCACAAATTCACCATCAACATTGAACCCATCCTTCATATTTAGTGTAGAGACCATTTCAAAAGTTAGTTAGCTACCTTCCCTTTTTAAAATTAACAAAAATAGAGGAGAAAATGTAGGAATGAGGCTTCGCTAGAAAAATTGTTATAGTTCGCCGAAAAGTTAAACCTAGGTAAGAGGAGCCTCTCTTCTTCGATTTTCTTTCTAATATTTGAATTTTGTAGATGCTAATTGTTATATTGAATCTCTGAATTGCTAGAAACAAGTATGGATGGTCGAAATCATTTTGATTCGTCTTTATCAGCAATTGCGATCTTTAAATAAGGTGGTATATGGTTGTTATTGAAAATTTGAATTTAACCTTGACTAGTTATAGAATTCTATCTACTGTTACAATGAACTGAGTACAATTATGGAAGAATTGCTTGGTAAAATTGCATGGCGATGCTATGAATGTTTGATATAAAGATTGGAAACTTGGATTCAAATTTTACACCAAAATAATTGAGTAACTCAAGTAGTAAGGTGTCTAGATTAATTCTAGCATAGTTTTTGCTAGATTGAAATAATGATCACTGGTCTTGCAATGTTTATCAAATGTAAATGTATTAAGGTGTATGGAGTCACTTTTGTGAATTAAATTCTTAGCAAAGCAATTGTTAGAAAATCTATTTGGAGAGAAATTCAAAGAGAGAGAGAGAAGGAGAAAAAGAGAGAGAGAGAGAGAGAAAGAAAGAAAAGAGAGAGACAAAGAGAGAGAGAAAAGAAAGAGAGAGAGAAGGAGAAAAAAAGAGAGAGAGAGAGAGAGAAAGAAAGAAAAGAGAGAGAGAGAGGAAGAAAGAAAGTAGGAAAAGAGAAAGAAAGAGATGGGATCAAGGAGAGAAAGAGAAAGAGAGGGGAAAATTATTCATGAGAATCATAATTGAACTATATAAATAAATGATTATAGTTACATGAATTAAATTGAATATGTGTATAAGTATAAATAAAAAAAAAGGTAAAAAATTACAAGCAGTACTAATTCAGTAATTGATAAATATCCTAGTAATAATGACCTTATAACCATAGTTGGGTTGTTTGTAATTGATGGTAGACAAATCTAACATGTATAAATTAGGATGTAAGATTTATATAAGAAATCAAAATTTCTTGGATATAATAACCACGTGAATCAGGTAAGTAAATATATGAACGATCGTATAAAATAATTAATAAATAGGAAACAAATTCTTATTAATTTAATAAATGCTAACTTTAATACTAGGAATAGTAGGAAGATACTAATGTTATTTATAACGAAGAATATTAATAATTAAGAAAATCATTAAGACTAGAAGATAATAGAACTTTCACTTGGATTTTTCAAATTTTGATACTCAATTATCTAGTGTTATTACATATGCATGAATATACTTACTCTGCTTGATATGATAGTTGAGAATGAAGCATGCATGAAAGGAGAAAGGAACTCAATATCCTTTCTTCATTATTGTTATTCATTACAGTTTATTAGGGTTAGATGTTTTGCTTCTATTATTAGAAGAGAGGAAACTATATGTTTGAGATATGTTCTGATGAAAGAACATGGTTGGGTGTCTCTAAAAGAGACAACTTTAATAGGAGGGACAAAATAGAAAAATGTGCAAAGAGCTTAATGGCGACGAGTCTGAATATGCATGATGGCTCCCCATGTATTATGTCTTATCAGAAAGCTTGAACTTCGAAGAAGGACAAGAGCCTAATTTTATAAAGAGATTACTTGAGGGTTTGAAATATTGTTGAATCATAAAGGTAAGCCTCATTTGATCATATACAACTATGTCAATACTTGAAATGGAGACTTAGTCCCAAAGGTGGAAAGGGTAGTTGATGAAGGATATGCCAAAATCACTTGTGAGATTTGAGACTAAAGTATTGCACAAGTTGACATAGTAGGTACCTGAGGAATGTCCGTAGGCACTCGATGAGTCCTTGGGGAATTATAAGGTGCCAAGTTGTGATGGCTCTGAGATTAGAGGGATTAACATGACCAACTTGGCATCCCTGACAAAGCGGAGCATTACCATAATTTGATGTACTAGGCAAGGTTTGTTGTAACGCCCTTTTCCACTTATCTAATTTTAGTAAAATTTTAATTTCGCCAAGGATTTTATTTCAATTTTAATTAACAGGATAAAATTTAAAAACACCAATCGCTAGGGAGTTCCAATTTATGGATACTTATCTATCACCATATCATTCGTGCATCATATAATTGACATTAAAACTCAGTTGGATATATATTAATAAGGTCAAGAATAAAACTATATGTAATACAACTCAAAATATTAACTATATTTAATATTTTTACATTCATCCAAAAACAGGGTATTGATAAAGTAGGTATTATTTTAACTCATAATCTCCTTTATGGCATCTAATCAAAACATTCAGAGGGGTCTTCTTCCTCCGAAGTCTCTTTCTTTCCCTTTGAGTTGTGAACTTCATTGGCAGCGGGGTCAGTTGATGGGTTGGGATCTATGAAAGGTTGGGAGCGTTGTGGAGCATTTAGAACATCTAGTGTGATTCCCATGTAACAAGAAGGTAAGATTTGCGTCATTATGACTAAAAGGTCGATATGAGAAACTTGCTCATGTGGTATTATCTTTGAAAATGGAAAAGCAAACCTTACATATCTTGTAAAAGTATCATCCTCGAAAAATGGATCATGCGTCTAGTTTCCCTCCAGAGGAATGATCCTTAAATGAAAAAGTGAGCAAAAAATGTCAGTCATCTAAAAAGAAGGGGGGTATAGGAGTGAGTCTTTTATCCTTACATACACACATAAAATGCACTAATTATCGTGTATTCTCATCTCACCGTTTATGCCTAATTAAGGTTTCTAATTATTTAAGGCCCTTTGTAACCTCCTATTCCCTTAACTCCGAGAGGACTTACATGAGCGTGTTAATAAAATCCAAGTTTGCATTATGGGTTGACAATCGGGAGTACATATCCCACCTGGTACTAGGTCTAAGATATTCTCAACCTAATTTTGGTGATGTTCTGTTTTGTCAGGTATGTCAAGCCAGTTCTGTGACACCCTCTTTCTCTAAGCAACTCATAACTTGACACTTTATCTACCCCCTAAGGACTCACTTAAGCTTGTGTACATTCTTCAAGTACCTTCTCTAGTCAACCCATGCAATCTCCATTCATAATTCTCACTCGTATGTCTTTCAATCATCCGCCTTCCCCCGCTACCATCCATTGACTTCTTTTGGTACTGCTTCAACTTCAAACATAATATTTCATTGATGACTTCATACCATATCAATTGATCAACCATCAATTAAGTTTCATTCATCCTTTAATTGAACAATTTCTCAGACTTTCACAATTCAATATCTCATCTTCTATCCTAAGATTCTTTATCCAAGCCTTGTCTATTTGAGACAATCACTTAGGCTATAAGGATTCCTCTATTGTTAGTAGAGGTAATTATCACATATAAAAAATATCATAAATCATAAAAATTGATAATATCACATATGACAATTAATTTGGTAGGCATTATCTATCCAATAATATCCGTTATATAGAAGCGAAAATTTAAAAATAAATAGAATGTCATTAAATCAAATTTTATTTATTATATTCCTTTTATTTTAATTTCTCCATTTGATATTTTCTCTTATTTTCTTTTACTTATTTCATTTATTCTTTATTTCCACTTTCTCTCTCTATTTTCTATTTCTCCTTCTGCTTTTTCTCTTTAATTTTTCTCTCCTTTTCTCTTTATCTCTCCTCTTTCTCTCTCTTTTTCTTTCTCTTTTTTCCCTCTCCCTATCTACCTTTTCTCTTTATTTTCTCTCTCCTTTCTCTCTCTCTCTCTCTTTCTTTCTCTTATTTTTTCTTTCTCACTCTCTTTCTCTTTCTCTTTCTTTATCTTTCTCTTTCTATCTATTTATCTCTCTCTTTCTTCTTTCTTTTTCTCTCTCTCTCACTTCTTTCTTTTTCTTCCTTGTTGTTTTCCTACTTCTCCTTCCCTTGGACTTTCTTCCTCCTTTCTCTCTACTATTTCCTTGCCCTTATTCACTGAATAAAAAAATAGCATACAAAGGCAACACCCTTGTTTCATTTGGAAATTCCTACTTCCCTCTCCCACTTTGATTTTTCATCAATCTTCACTGATTTTGGATTATTATTGATTCATTACATAACATAAAGCGTTTCTAATCCCGAACAACACTTAATTTTTGTTTAGATTAAGAATTACATGTTTTGCAAAAGAAAAACGTCAATGGTGGCTAAACAAAATTCAAAATTTGAATTCGTATAATCCATTGAGATTTTGATCGATTTAGAGTACCAACATGAAATGAGTATGTTCAGAAAGGAATTTGTAAGAAAAAACTTGAAGAATAAACAACTCATCCTACTTCAATTTTGAATTTTCGATGAGTTCTTTAAGTTTTTTAGCGAAGCTCCAGTGTTGATGCTAAATTGCGATTCTTCCCTTCTTTGTCTAAACTAATAGAACCAGGAGAAAACTTAGACACACGCGAAACTTTCTAGGTAGGAAATTTGGCAAAAAAGGCTTTGAATTTAAGGCAAATTGGCTCAAGTAATTTCTGTTTTTTTATTCTCATCTTCTTCTTCGTCTCCTATTTTATGTAGCATTCCAACACTCCTTTTCAAGCCTACTAGCTTCGTAGGTCATGGGCGAATGTAGTAGGTGACATGACAAGGCATTGGGTACACGACAACGAGCTATAGAGTGGATGGCTCGAGGAGAAGAGCTTCGTCAGCTGCTTCAATGACAATAAGGAGCTTCAAGCACAACTTATGTACATTTATTTTCCTTAAAATCACAATGATGGACCTAATAGTATTTAGTTTTTCTAATTTTTCTTCAAAACACAATGTTTAACTTTTGTCACCATTATTGTTTTAAACGTGAATAGGCCTAGCCTAATTGGTCTAGCGCCTTCTCTTTCTCTTTTAAGGCAGGGGATTCAAATCCTAGCTAGCCTCTTCCAATTTTCTTCCTTTTTCCAATTTCCTTTTCCTTTTATTTTCTTTTTTGTATGTCAAAATTAGTATTTTTAATTTCTAATTTTTTCTAAAAATTCTATAAATATAATTATATTTTTCTCTTTCTATT